>QNGE01000715.1:88157-145682 GCA_008508345.1 Paragonimus westermani | reverse complement strand
AATGTTGGAAAAACCACGCCTCCGATCTGGCCGTCTGTCGTATTTCGCCTGCCCTGCCTCGCCCGTTGGTCCGATCTAGTCGAGCGATGACTCATCCGGTCGCGCACGTTGTCCTTGATCCGATCGCGGCAGGTTTTCGAACGTACCTCCCCCACGTTGAGGTATTCGGCCGAGCGTTCGAAAACTCGCACCCCCGACCTGGTAATCCACCACAATATTTCTCAACAAATGTTTCATCGTTTGAAATGCAATAAAGAACAGGGTAAAAATGGGGTATTCTTTCTAACTAAATCTGTAGTCGCTGCTAGTGATGTCACGGGAAATGTTAACAACAGCCCCTAAAGTGCAGTTCGTCCGCTGGCTGAGGAATCTCACGCATCAAAGTCTGCCCCACACCATATACTCCAAAATTATCGGCCATATTGGGAGGTCTGGTTAAAGAAAGGTCGACTGTCTACTGAGAACAAACGAGCGTCATTTTGAACGCGATATTCATACGAGAGGCACGTGTGCTCGGTGACATCCTTCGTGGAAACCAGCAAACAATCAATGATCGCAAATGAACAAAGCAAAACTACGGTGTTTTACTAACCAAATGTGCATTCGCGATAAACTTATAACCGAACGATAAACGACAAAATACCGCATTCCCGAACAAAACAGACTTCTTAATTAGAAGAAGACTGATTGAAAACCGAGAAGTTTTCCATAAAAACAAAGGCACGCCAGGTTGTTTCAAGATTCAGCGCACTGTTTGCGCATCTTGGCGTGTTGTCAACAACAAAGTCGCATGATACTTCTAAGCCTTGCGACCTGGTTACTGAGCAGAATCTGCTTCATGTAGGTAGGTAATTTTATTCCACTTAAAAAACAGTGTCCTGCTGGAGGCGGCTTGCTGCGCTACACAGATCTTCATTGACAGGCTATTCAAAAGTGTTATGCAGATTGAGGTCTTTATGCTTTAAAAACCTGTTCTGTCCTGAATAGCACCATGCACAACTTTACCTGGACGAAATGTCTCACAGGAACCAGTCCGCGCTGGTGGACTCTGACTAGCGAAACGATACGTCATTTTAGGTAAACAGCTGCCATCACTAATGTGGCGAAGATGGACGATCACGCTCTACTACTCGTCTGCAGTCAGGCGAAGACACGCATTGAGGCAAGTATCGAAGTAACCGAGGAAGAATACACTAAAGAACATTGGAGCACATTCTTGCACTAAATAGTATTTTCCATATATGAAGTTGGTATATAGTAACCGTCCCTGAATCAGTAGTATATGCAAATGTGTTTTAATTTGTGGTGTTTTTCAAGCATATGCCCGCCATGTTGATTTATTGACTAGACAATCACTGTGACTTCCGCGTTTTTAACTCACAACGCTAAAATATTCTTGAACTTCACGGTTGAACCATATGTAGTATGAGGAATTTACCGGACATGGTCGGCCGAATAGACGTTTTCCTTGAATGCTATACAAAGTACTTATCATCTTTTTCGGAGTGGAAAAATCTAAAGAGCGCAGTGCTGAGATATCCATTCCATAATATTCCAGTACACATGAACCAAAGCATTGCCCTATTGAGACAGTACTTGACAGTGTGTTTGTTCAGATTCCACACTTCATTTGGAGCAGGAATGTGGTAACCACTGCTTGGAAAGTGATGTTCTATCAGTAGGAAAACATTATCGTCAAGCAAGCGAAAGAAAACATTCCATGAGCATATAAACCATTCAGCTGCAAAAGACATCCAAAGTGTTGTTCATGGTTTTACTCATGCATGATGACACCCCACTTTGCTGGTCGTCTCAGAAATTGCATTAAGGTTAGTTCGTGCTCCTTCAGGGTTTGCAGACGTTCCCTGTGGACCTCGTGCTTGGGATGGTCAAAAAAGAAGCAAATTTTGGCGACCGTTGGAGCCACCATGACTGATCCGTGGAAACCAAGGATATTCTCCTGCACATACGTCAGGGTGTGGTTCCTCGTCATCCCAGATGTTCCAGCACTGGCGCGGCATCATACTGCAACACGTAGAGCTAAGAACGCTATAGACTGGAAGTGATTACACGAATAGCGTTCTCAGCAGAACAGAGACGCACAGTAATCTCCATTTCAACAAGACTAGCACAAACCAACCGCTTTGGTTAATCTTGACGTCAGAGTGAACCAAACCGAAATGGGTTATTGGTCTGTCAAACACGTCGTTTCCTCACCAATCTAACTAAACACAGCATTGCTTCCACGACAAATATAATCGAGTACACACCTTTGTCTGATAAGTGTCACGTGCAAATTGATACCCATCTGTCCGCATTAGACAACCAAAGCCTCTTTAACCGTGAATTTTTTCATCTAGACACAGTTGGGAGGTTTTCGTTAGGTGCATCCGAATTTTGTTCGATGATTAAGAGTCTACACTGGCATACTAAGGTATAAGAGTAACGTAAAACAGATAGAGTCCCAGCATGTCTGTTGAGTGAGTCACAGTGTATCGATCACCGTGATAACTGATGAGTACGTTTATTAATTCGTTGCTGATAGCATGTTAACTGCCACCCGTTTGTGCTAACCGTCGATGGCCTTGAGAATTTATCTGGCACATTTATGCTACTGATGAGTAGCCATAATAAGGTAGATTATTTTAAACAATCGTTGGCTTTGAGGCAGTGGGATGTGAGGATCAGAATACATGGACTACGATGCATATTTGGTTTTCTTCTACACTGGTGTCGAGCTGCTTACTTTCACGTAAACACCATACAATTATGAAGGAAGATGAGTTGGGCTAAACATTTCAGTATTTATATGGCATATATAAGCTATTCGGAACAAAAGCACGAAAATAGCCAAGAGACCAATCAGTGTCGCATTAGTCCACATTTACCGCCTTGGAAAAAAGTCACACATGGGCGTGGCTGTTGTTGAACGACCCACATCTAAACAAGAACTACATAAAAGTTATTCGTACACAGGAACTCTATAACAGCAGAATGTCCTCATAACCACTGCTTTAGCTTGGCTCAACAGCAGGTTTTCAGAAACCCCGTTCAGGTCGCTCATTGACTCAACAAACTTCAATAACTACTCGCGCGTAGTTTGCTTCCACATGTTTTCCAGCGGAACGGTTTTTAGTTAGGATTGTTCCTGAGCCATCTGAGTAATTAATTCAAGATGCACAAATACGAAGGCGAACTCGTCTTTTTCGTGCAAAGGTATTTGCATGACGTCATTCTTAATTAGCTTCGCTCACATTTCCCAAAGGCCATGTGGTGTGCGCGGTTCGGCGAATAAAGCCACTCCTGAATGATCCATAGACCAGGTACTTCGGACTGCTTTGGGTGACATTTCAGCTAGCCAGGACAACACAGAGTGGCAGTTCACGATTGTTGTTGTGGACTTGTTATTACCACATTGGTGTTCGAGACATAATTTTTTCTAAACGGCTGCCGTTGTTATTTAACGTTTTAATTTCGATGTTTATCGTTTTAATTACCACTGTGCTGGTTTGCTGCTATAACTCAGATCTGATTGTGTTGAGGGACGGAAAAAGTCTAATTTTCTCGTTGTTACACGGAAATCAGAAACAACCGCGCTTTGACTGGTATAATTTTAAATGTTATCTCACTTAACTATTCAGATGTCTGTCATCCACGTGAATTTCCTGTCGAAATGGGGGTAGAACACGTATGCACGGTCAGTGGACAAAACAGTTACCAATGAGAACATGCGGCCTCAAGATATCCCTGAGTGTTACTGTAGAGTACACGGGAGTTTAAATAAGGCAAAACTTGTCCCTGCGGTGACATTGTCGGGAGACAATCGGTGTGCAATGTCGAATATGACTGAATATGGCTGACGTGGCTTTCTTGAACGAACACGTGACTTTTGCTGTCCCCGAATTTGCAATATCAAGGAGGATAGCGGTGCTTTCTACGGTAAAGACTGCTACCAGCCTAAAGGATTAGGCCGTCTGGTCAAGAATGTTAATCTTGTGCAGAAACCTGTTCGCTGCTTCCTATTCAGGCTAAAGAGCCATATATGTCTTAAATAGATCCTTCCGTCTGGACTTGCGCTCATAACGTCAACTGGCAAACTAAGCACTGGGGCAGTATTTGGTGAAACCACTGACTTGAAATCAGCATACGTTAACGTATTAGGTGTCTCAAGTGACCGACCTGTGTGGGAATGGGATGACCTGCTTCAGTTGATGAAATCTACGGTGAATATCGGGGTCGACCCCAAATCTTGGATAACATTCAGGGACCTAGTTCCCTTGTTCAGGAGTCTTCCTCCTGCTTTCTCGGTAGATTCGAAGAAGCTTTGGGTTGAACAGCGTTCAATAATCCAGACTTCTGACATGTTCCACCCTCCATCGGGGTCAGATGACACTAACATTGACAAAGAAGCCAGTTTTCATTGGTCTTCTGTAACTCTGACTCCCCAAAATTTTAAGCATACGGCTACGAGTAATTTCCCTTTTGATACAAGCAATCCAAAGAGCGTGCTGAGTTTCCCTGCAAAACCCCAAAAAAACCCACAAAAGTAAGATACTCCTCTCTTATGTTTCTTGTGTAAGCTGGAATCACTCTTGTAGAGCTCAAAGGAAGATTGTGGCTGAAGCTACGCCAATCTTGGCACATAAGAAGCCGATCGCCACGCTCGTCTGTTCTATATATTGGAGGTTAGAGCTGATGGCTTCAAACCAGGTGTATGTGATCACAGGGTGGAAATGCACTCAAATCTGTGAAAAGTGGCGTGCTCCCAAATGTGAAATATCTCAAGGTTTTTGATGAAGGACTCATTTACAAGTAGTATAGAAATAAATTAAAATTTAGTAAACTAGAGGAAATACAGTCGTTCCCACAAGGCAGTGTGCACGATTTGTTTCGTGGACAGATTACGCGTATACACTCAGAGTCCTCATATGTTTCACACCATATGTGTGGCATCTCTTACAATTTTCTCGTGAACCTTCTGCTCAAATCCAGTTATATATATATTTTTTTATACAACTTGGATTCCACCATTGCGCGCATTTAAATCAAACAAATCTCCAACTTTGCGAATAATTACCACAGTTGAGTTCTGGCATTTCTGTTCAGTTTTGGTCCATAAATGTATCCAGTGGCCTGGAAAGTATTATGGTTGCAGCATTTTGTCGTTGATATTCCGTCTCATGGCCCCTTTTTTCGAGAAATGAACATAAGCAGATCATCGTAACGTTTCTTAGTTGTTGTCTGTCAGTGTCAAATTCGGGACACAAGAATGAACGCACTATTCGCAGACTTATACCATTCGACAAATATTACGATTTTTATTGTACATAACTAGACAGAGTGAATTGTAACTGCATGACTGCATTTATTTCCTGTGTTATTGTGAAGGGTGGTAGCTCCGATACTTAAGTTCACCGTTGCCAACCAACAAAAAATTTACTGCTTGTCTCCAGTTGTTCTGCTAACTGACGGCACATTCCAGCTGAAGACGGGATGTGCCAAACTAACAAATTCATCCCGTCATAACAAATCGAGATGTTTGCATTACAGTACGGATCCACAACCTATGGGGACGCTAGCAGCAGAAGTCTGCCTGTTCGTGCACGTGTTCCGGTAAAAAATGAAGGTGTGCCACATTTTGCAGATTCATGTTTGGCTTGCTGCGGAATTCTCATATCAGTTGATTAGAAAATCAGAGCACACTGAGTAGCCTCTAAGAGAATTCAATTTACAGTCGATAGATAAGATTATGTTTGTAACCTATAACAAGACTTGCCGCCTGAAGGTTTGTCTGATGATGTTATGATTTAAACAAGTCGCTAGAACAGTGAAGCAGTCACTAGGGCTCTTCTTCAACCTATAGTGACCGTAATAACTAATCAGGAAGAATTCTTTCCCCCCTATACCTGTTGCATATCCTTCCAACTTTATTGAAGTTCGTCTCCTCATAAAACCGTTTCCAGTCTATCCTTAACCAAGAATTCACCGGACACTGTGTGGTCGCGGCCTGATCATAGACCACTGAGAGTGAAGCCGGCGTTGCTGCACGCGGTTACTCAAATCTGCATTCTTCCTCCTATGAAAACCTTCACTGATATCAATTACAGGTCCGGAGCCTCGCTAACTTGCTCAGCCGATCGGTTATCACCGTTTCAATCGATAACGACTTATCGCACTTATAATTTGCTCGGAATCCGGTATGCATGAATCACTGCGTCATTATCACTGTGACGCCAGTGGAGATGAAGGTGTTGACCAGGAATATGAAGGATGATGTCTGCAGTTCCCCAATTAGATGTATTTACTTATCTTTATGTGCTAAACGACAGTTTGTGTTAACCTTTCGGCTGCCAAAAGAGGTGGATGATTAAACGAACTAAACACGATTACTGATGAGTAGTCGGGGTTTTGGTTTATTTTCAAGTTGACCATCACTCACATTTGATCGCAGCCTCCGCATTCAGATAGACCTTCCAGCCAGCCTGTTTCGAACAGAAGCACTAGACTCGAGTTTCGCTCTCATTAGAGCTCATCAGTAGTGCATATCCTTGCCACGACCGGGATTTGAACTCCGGCCATTCCAGTCAAGGATATGCACAACTGATGAGCTCCAATGAGAGCGAAACTCGAGTCTAGTGCTTCTGTTTGAAACAGGCTGGCTGGAAAGTCTATCTGAATGCGGAGGCTGCGATCAAATGTGAGTGCTAGTCAACTTGAAGATAAACACGATTAACCACAACTATTGATTGTCACTGGTATGAATAACACAGTGCAACCGCGATTGACCTGCTCTGTTTATCCCGTCAGCGAGAAAGACGTTTTTCATATTGCTTACCAAGTGCTAAGAACTCTATTTAAAATGGCGCGAGCCTCAATGTTCTCTGGTATCGAGTTCACTGGGGTCCGATCTCATACCTCTGACCTCTTTGTTCGACAGAAGTTGATGCGGACACTCAACTTTCCCAGGGCTACAACTAGTCAAACTCAAAATCGAACATTGATAGTGTAAATTTTCGCAAGCACTCCGTCTGCAATCGACTTTCTTAATCACCCTGAGTGCTGCTTTTATAGTTAGAAGCAAAGGATTATTTGGCGAACATTCTGTTTTCGGCTATTCATCATAGGGTCAACCACCTAACAGTTTGTCAGCCTGATTGCCACGAGAGTAAAATTAAAAGCAACTTTCGTGTAATTAATTGAAGCGGGTTTGAATTGAAGATCAATCAGATGTCCAAACTACCATCCGAAATTATCAGGTTGGTAACAGTTGATCAAGGTGTTTAATTGAGCAGATGATTGTGCACAGGAAGTGAGTCTTGATTCAAGAGTTGGGGAACGGAGGTGATGTTTGAAAGCAAAAATAACCGCTTCCTATTGGAAGATTCTATACCGTTGTGGCGGGGAGAGATATTGAACAGAAAACAGCAGAAAAAGGTGCTACTATACGTTCACTTTGCTGTTTTTCTCAAACCACCAAATGATAACCACAGAAAGAATCATCCCTGTATTTTGGGAGTGGTCATGTAAGTATGGAAGGTGCGTAGAGTCCACACTACTGAAACATCGTGGACTTTTATAACTCCCTACAGTTAAGGTCAAGAACGCCCCTCCGGTCATACTATAACACAACTCACTAAAACCAGTCTCTGTTCTCAGCATTCCATCCCGATATTTTCACAAGGTTTGTTGCCAACGCCTTCTCCGATGAACTATGAGAGTGTACTATGATCTCATCAACAACCGTCGTAGTCCATTTGAAGGTTAGGAAGTTGGACATAAATCTGTCAATAACCTCCTGCAGGAAATCTTCAATTTCGCCACAGATTTACAGGACATCAATATGGGGGACTAAGCTTACTTCATACAGATGCCACAGTAACGAAACTACACTCTTGCTATCTTAACCTCTTTAACGTTATGTGTATTGGCGTATTTTGTTGTTCTTTCGTGAACATCGGTCTCCGAAACAAGTACTTTCTCATGGCTGCTCTGCATTTGCTCAGACTATTGAGGAACGGTTTTGTTAACCGACATAATTGTTTTGTCCATTTATAAGTGGCATCTACTTTGAGATGACCCATGTTCAATGCGTGGCCTGATAGAAACCCTGCTCGTTGTGACATTGTGGACCATTTTCCAAAATACACCAATGGATGTGGCTATTGAGATTTGCGCACCATGTGGATCTGGTAAATTGGTCAAAATCTGTAACATTTTCTCAATTGAGAATTTCTTTTCATTATTCATCAGGTCAGTAAGCAAGTGAGCTCGAATAAACCACTTAAAACCCCGCTGTTTACCACCCAAGGTCTGGAGACTATCCAGTTGCGATGGGATAGGATTTCAGTTGCATGCATCTAATCCACCTCAAATGGAGTTTAGTTCTGTATACTCCTTTAGCCATCGACATAAGGCCACGCTGAAGTTCAACCGGTTAGTGGGTGCTTACAAATATGACTGACCAATCTGAGCCAGCACAGGTTCGATCAATATCTAAGCGGCAATCTATGTAACGCGTTGTGTATTCATGCGCCCATGAATGCTAAATGAGGTGCCACCAGTGAGCGTGGTACTATTTTGAGATACGCTATCTTTCAAGGTGTCACTTTTAAGACCAAAGAACTATAGAATGGGTTTAGAAAATGGTGAAACCGAGTACTGTTTAAAACGTGGTGTGTTGTGCAGATGTGAACAAAGCCATTACAAGACGCAATTTTGGTGTGCTTCTGTAAAGTGTGTTTCATCCGCCAAAATACACCAAAATCTTTTCTTAGACGCAAATGTTTTTACCTTGGATGGAGGCAGTGTGTTAGTACTTCCATTAGTCATCGATATGTATCTTACGATGAGGATCTGACGTTCCATTCCCACTGAATGTAATCCCTCGGTCGCCTCTGTGTGTTCCCTTGGACGGTCTTTCTGTAGTTCCGTGTCAGATAGGATAAACGAATTTTCTCACCAAAAGCAACTCGCGTGAAATAGCCTTCCTACTCCGTTGTACTAGGCTATGGACCTACTGAAATGACACATGTTCAGAGCAATTTACGAACAAGATTTTGGTGGCTACGAATACTGGCCAATCTTCCGAACCAGGTGAACTTGCCTCTCCTCAAAAATTCGGCTGACTCTAACAATCATATTACGTCGAACTCATGTCTGATTTGCTCCTCACTTGCCTTCAACTCACCTCAGTTAAACCCAGAGAATTCTACTGCCCCTTGTTTTTCACACTTAAACGACGATCAAACACCTTCAGATTCATGTCATTGTTCATGTCCTGCATGTCTTCAACATACCCCAAGTTGCAATAAGTTCGCTTGATCAGGAGACTCCTATGCATAGGAGACGAAAGGCTACCAAATAACAGAATACTGGTTTGCATGTAAGTTACTCTTAAGTCATGAATTATCGATCGGTCTGATAGGCTCATGTGGCATGATGTAGATCGAGTGTAAGAATGAATTGCCATTCACATAGGACTTCGTCATATAACAAACAACACATACTCATTCAACTAGTACTGTGACTAGATGACTGTTAAATCCACACACTGGTGATGCGTATCTATATCTCGAAACACATGGATTTCACACGACCAGCTTAAGCTGGGTCAGTGGATCGGCCTGAAATTACCACGACAATTATGAATGACCGTGTTATTTTCCATAGGTTTTTCTTTGAAATCATTACTTTTCAGTGAAGGCTATTCAAGTAAAATTCATCACTCAGATTTCAAATGGACTTTGCCTATTCTTTTTGGGAGAAAAATGGTTAGCGCTGGAGCGTTAATGAACCAAATATTCAGAATAAAAACAGACCGACGAACATATGTCTTCGAGAAATTCATTATCAGATCATTACATTTCCAAAGATAATAGATGTGGATTAAAGCGTGAGGAGAACGCAGTTACAATTTTGATTATGAGAAAGCTACCAAATCAGTGCTATCCGCGAATGGGGTGATTTGAACAGTCTGTCAATGTTAACTCAGAGTGAATGGAATGTGCGTTCGTCGGTAGGCGAATAGTGGGGCGAGGGAGTTCAGGAGATTGCATGAATTTCTTGTTACAATATAACAAGGGATGACGTAATCAGACTGTGATTGATTTAGCCGTCGTTATGTTGTGACGTTGAATTTACGTTGGCATCTGACTGAACGCTCTGCAGACGACACGAAAAGGCTGACTAGAGTGACCTGTGTCTGCCAGACGTTCTACGGTAGCGTTAGTTATTTCGCTTCTAAGTCATTCTGGGTTATGTTGCCTCATGCGCTTATCAAGCTGCCTCGCCCTGCGTCCAGTCTGCTGCAAGGCACAACGACAGGGGAAGAGTGGGCAACCATACTTTGAGCGTGGACAGTTATCTTGTCTTTCGTGTTAACAGATAGCATGTGCGTAATTGCGAACCAAGATTTCAGCGTTGAGGCCAGAAAGGTTCTCAGTATTGTGTTATACAGTCAACTGTTGGGGAAATTTGTCCTTAGGTCGCCTTTGAATGGCAAGTTGACAAATACACGTTTCTTATCCACTCGATCTATCACAGGACGTTGTCATGACGTGTCATGCCTTTAACAATAAATCTTTCAGGGTGGCCATTTTATTTGACGGCATCAAAAACAAGAGTGTACTCTTGTTCGGTAACGTCTTCCGAGGAAATTTTCTCCGTTCTATTTGTAAGGCTGTGCATAAGACTTCTGTCCTGCATTAACGATACAAAAGTGTTGGATTTAGTGTATTGTCCCGTCCACTTCGGTTTCTTGTGGACAGATCACTTTAGCGAGCCGCCTGTTCACCTGATTAAATTAACACGAAGAAATTGAAACGAGCTGTTCGCTTCTATTCTTGTCGTGAACTGTATAGAGGGATGGGCTGTGTTAAACATGCACAGACTATTATCGAGTTCGATCAAGCCATCTGTTATCTCAAGTGTATTAACAATATAACAGCAGCAGAAACACAGGCTATCGATCGAACTTTTCATGTAGCCGTGTTCAAACCTACTGAGAGATATATCGGTCAGCAAAGAGCCAAATGGGAGATCCCATAGCCACGTCAACAGTTTGCCGATGAAGTGGTCCAATAAACATAAATTGAATGTGCAACGAAGAAGCATCTCCTTCAGAGACGAATTTGAAATCAGTGGTCTTATCTAGGACGTCTCAATATACTCACACAAGTAAGCAATGATTTCCATTCCCTCTGAATTAATATTGTCAGACTGTTTAAATCACCCTACTCGCGGACAACATTAATTCGGTATCCAATTCTCACTATGCCCTCTTCACGCTTTAATCCACATCTATTATCTTTGGAAATGTAATGTTCTGATAATGAATTTCTTGAAGACATGTTCGACAGTCTGTTTTTATTCTGAGTGACTCTATGGGTGCTTTGAATCAGATGTTGTTAAAAAAATGGTGGCCGAGTGATTCTGTCATGGACTATGGATGTGATCTAAACAGTAAGCGCACCCATATTAGTTGTGGAGGATTTGTTCAAGATTGATTAGCTGCTGTAGTCGTTTTATGAACGACTAAGAGCGCAACATTACTTCAACACTGAATACGGGGCAGATCGAAAACACTCTCTGTTGTCTCTAATACTTGTTCTCACTGCCTTAGTCGGCTAATCCAGCCGTGTTTTGATGGGACAATAATTGTGATGCCAGACTGGCACAATCAGGTGCAGTAAGCAACACAAGGTCCGCGGAGAAGCTTACAGAAGTCAGCCATAAATTACACACCGGGCAATTCACATGTGTTTTTCCTTCAGTCTCAACTGGGTACACAGTTTCTATAGGGGTACGTACGACAGACGAATCGTATAGCTTTCATGTGGTCTTTTTTCTTCCCGATCAATTTTGTGACATAATGGGGCCTAGGATACGTGAGAAGTTTACTCACAGAGTAAACTCTTCCTCAAAAGTTGATGGCATCCTCTTTCTTTGCCCCCTTCCACACGATGTGGTTGTGGTCATAATAATGGAAGACGGCTGTTATCCTTGTATATCAATTAATTACTGCGTCCCAACCCGCCAGTTCAGAGCGAAACAATAAAGATGGACACTGACCACCAACATGAAACAACTTTTTCTCGTAAAATATTTTTAACAGAAATCAAAACACACTTTTCGCGACACACCTCTCGAGCATATTTTGCCGGATTGGCCTCAACAGAGGAAACGGAAATTGAGATGCATCGACCAGTCAATAATAAGCGGCCTCACTGATAAATCGATAACTGTTAACGTGCACCTTCATTAAACCCAGTGAGAGACTTTGGGGTATATTGCCGGATGAAAACCTTAAGGATTCTTAGTTTGCGTAGGTGGTGGCAGTTAATGAATGGAAGCTACCCTCTGCACGCAGAACCTGTTCATCAGTGCCAGATTGCCCAGGTAATCGATGAACACAGATGTATGCGTGTGTGCTAACCCCCGATCCCTACTACCTTAAAGTGGTGGTCAAGCCTGTGCAATGTTTTGATCTGGAGGGCCATGCCGACTAGGACTTCGGTCTTTCCAGGTTTTAACACGTCAGACAGTTCAAAGAGAAGTGACAGGAAAGAAATTTGCTAAGTGCAAATGGCTGTGCATCGCACTGGTGATTGAGTAAAGAGTGTTTAGGTAATGAGGCGCGAATTTATGACTGTACGGAAGAACCATATTTATAGCTGCTGCACTGCTGACTTCCGCATACCGTTGGATAGGGTTAGGAATGGTACCCACAACAAAGAGCATTCCGATCCGCGTATCATTCTGAACGTTCGGAAATCTCGCACTAATCTTCACAAGTTTCATTTGGCTTACAGTGAGTCTACCGCACGTAGCAGTAATTGGAATTAGTCGTCAGTGTCTTATTCACCAGCCCCTTCACAGCCTGGCTGGGTTAGTCCCCCCACTGTCATTAGATCAAACTTTTAAGTCAGAGGCTTCAAGTAGGGTCTCCCAAGGAAACCCTATTTCATTTTGTTCGTAGGTCAAACAGTTCATACAGCGACTTAAGCTGGGGTGTCATATATCAGTGCAAGACGTGTCCGTGGACCCAGTAAGTTTCGCGTTGGGACTGGAAACAAGCTTGAACTACTGGGGCAATGCAGTATCGGACAACGCCGTATTGATCGCAATGTAACCGAGACACCGCAGTATCCCGGTCGTGACCTTGAATGAGATAATGCCTGCAGATCGGGAATAATGTTGGGCACACCTTTTGTTGGATAGGCTACTCGGAGAAACATTCTCGGCAACGCCATGTCTTTTACGCAATCAATGACCGCATGGGTTCTTTGATGATGAGCAACCTGCACAATATCATCTCAGAATCACGTCCATACGACTGCTACTCGTCATACCGCAAGGTTAATGGTTGTTCCTTGATTAAATGCCATTCAGGTCGCCGGTTGCTGAATGTTCGACTTTTTGGTTCCTCATTCGGCCAGTTCACTCGACAATGCACACGCTTCTGTTTGCGGCTAGTAGTATGTTATACGCATATAGTGAACTGGAGCTTAACAGATCGACCATACCGTTTGCTACCGCCACGTCTGAATTTGATCTAGGTATCAACAGATGTGAGACATTTTCTTTGTTTCCGCCTTCTGCTGGAAAAGGTACTGTGCATTCACCTGGAATCCACATCAATGGATACTTTATGGATATTTGTGCAGAATTCTGCTAGTTGAATAGCAATCTATCGGCAGATCTGTCTGCGGAAGGTGAGTTACAAGCCCATATGGTAAAGGCTGGGACGGTCTTGAGAAACGTGTCTGGTGGGACCACCATCTGAAGGTGATAACTAAGCTGCACATCTAACTCTCAGTGATGCAGTCTACAGTTCTGTACGGCAGTAAAACTTGAACATTGCATCAGCGGAGTGTGCGTTATCTGAACCGCTTCCATCTGTAAAGTCTCGGACAGGGTTTTGCATACTGAGTTAATTCAGAGAGCGGATACAGATAGGAATGAGGTCATACTGATGCTCAATCAACTTTGTTGGCTAGGACACACCTGTAGGACAGAGATAGACAGGATTCCGAAACAGCTACTGCAGGGGCAACTGAAAACATTTAAGGGAGTCCTGATGGCCAGAAGCTGCGATACCAGGGTATTATCATAGTAAGTCTTTCAAGTTGTAATGTCGAATTCAGATTTTGGGAGGACGCAAACGTAAACCAGACCGTCTGGATGAGTATGGTCCGAAATAGCTTTCGAAGGCTCGATGAGCGACAGTTATGCGGTCATGAATTGAAGCGTGCAGTACGCCATTACTCGCAATGCGGTTACCGTATCACGTTGCGAGTGCAGCGACCGTCTCTGACTGTTAGGTCATCAGCTTATCCACGGTAATCCTTTAGTGAAGAAACGACAAATACATCAGGCAAGAGTCGGTTACATTAATTTTCTGTTTGTTTTGTGTGTCAACCAACAACCACCGTAGTTTTCTTCCAATCAACCGGTGTGTTTAGGCTCTTGCGTTTTCTATTATCTAACTTTGGAAATTTGCTTTAATTATTTACCTCAGCTTGTGCTGAACTACTCCTTACCTCATATTTTTAATAAATCTGTCCCCAACCAAGATTTCACCATTGAGCAAAGTGGGCAGGCATCGCCTGCCTGGCTGGGGTCCTCGTGATCGCTCAAACCGCTGGTTAGAGACGCAATCCGAGATGGCGATGTGTCGCAGTCAATAGCGCAACTGTATCCATACCATTTCTAGTTCTTCCGCTTAGTCTTCTTTAATCTTTGTTGACCTTTGTAGTAATGTTTCCTTCTAGGATGTTCCACGTCACTAACACGCATCTAAATGGCTAAATTAGAAGTGTTTCTATTCTCGCATCTCTTGGTGTTATTCTTTCGGCCTTATACTGGAAACTCGATGTGTGAGTGGAACCACAAATGATGCAGTGCAAGTCGCTTGTGATGTGTTTTATGCAGACTTCTTCTCATTTAGCTAATTGCGACAGACTAGTCCGAAATGGATGATACCAGGCGTATACCGTTATTGATCTCGTCGTTTGGCTTCACAACGTCTTTTGCCCTTTACTATATAAACCTGTGGATCTGTATCGTATAACTCAGTAAAGTGTGCTTCAGAGGTACGATGTGTAAATAGTTGTGTCTGACCATTCTTTTCAGATAAATCACCGAGTGAAACTAGCTTGTTAGTCAGCAGGGAGAATTAATGACAGCACTACGTTTTATCGAGCGTTATAAACATTACCGGTTTACTTAGGCTTTAGAACAGTACGTTCTCTTGATGAGCTTGAATAAAGCTATGAGAAGACGCGAATCTCCGGAGTAACATATTATACATTCTACGTAGTTGTTGTCTACCAACGCAAGTTGTCGAAGCCCATGGGCACACGTTCGCCGCGTATGTGTGGATTGCCTAAAACCTACAGGCTCAATATCTCACTTCGGCACAGTACTTCAATATGCAATGCACCACAGCACAAGTTAACATGTTGGTCAGCTGATTTGCTTGAACCGGTTAGAAAACTTCTGAACAAATCTAGTCTGAAAGACAGCTTTGAACTTGCGAGTTATGTAGGTGGTTTAGATTTACGACACAAACTGACATGTTCACATGATTTGACTTCCCAATTCACTAATATTCCCCTGCATGACACGATTGATAGCATCTGTAGTCTTATTCTAAGCATTAATGCTTCTTTTCCTGTTCCAGTATCCTAACTAATGCCATTATTACTGTTATGCATAAAAAAATGTAAAATACAACTTCCAGAAGTTTACTTTCCGGCAAGTGGACAGGCTTGCAATGGACAGTCCCTTGAATGCTCTCCTAGCTGATTTCTTCATGATCAGGAGAGGATCCACCTTATACGAAAGCTTGTCAAAGCCAGTAATGTACAGGAGTTACGTAGACGAAATTCCGGCCATTTTTGAGAATTCGTGTGATTCGAACGCGTTAGTCTTGGAGATGAGTCAACCACATGTGATTTTTCAACAAAACCGGAAACACATCCTCCAGTTTGTTGAGGCTTTGACTGTCAGACGTCAAAATCTCCCCCTGTGTGTTCAAAAACAATTTGCGTTGACGTTGAAACTGCCATGGTAGTCAGCATCTCCATATTTTTAATCTTCACTTTCCTGTCTGTCTATTCCATTAAGCCATGACTTCCGCCCTATGGAACCTTATCTTAATGTTTAAAATTAGTTACATGTCCATGTGTGGACAGAAATGTTACTCCGGAGAACATCACATGGTTCATGTGTTCACACAGGCTTGCTTATGCTTACCCAATCGAAACATAAGTGTTATATGTTACGGTACTATGTATTTTTCTTGAATAAGATTTCTAGGTTGGAAACAGGCAGATCGATTAATCTAATTCAAATTATCGGAATTTCGGTTTTCATTTAGACCACCCAAAACTGTTCACAGTTCTCTCATTCTTTCAGACTATCCAGTTGGCCCTTTTCGAAAAAGCACTAGGCTGAAGTTTCGCTCTCATTAGAGCTCTTCAGCAGTGCATATCCTTGCCGCGGCCGGGACTAAAATGTGGACTAGAAAGTGAGGTCAGTGGCACAGTGGTCAACACGTTTGCCTCATGAAAGCGTGATCGGAGTTCTAGTCTCGGTCGTAGCAAGAGTATGTACTACTGACGAGCTCCAACAAGAGCAAAACTTCGACCCAGGGCTTTTTTCCAAAACAGGTCGGGAATGCCAAAGCTGTGACCAGTTGTGGTTGATGTTTACCTCAAACTGTCCTAAATTGAATGAATGCATTACGTCTGCTAATGACTGCAGACCGCACGAGCCTTAAAAGGCAGACTAAACGTTATTTCCAGTGCCGTATAGTATAATCACTCGTGACACTGGTGTAAGCCATTTTCCAGATATTTAAACTTCCGAGGTGTTCAGGGGGTTCATTTTCTCGTGACCAAGACAGTTTCAGATACTCAAGATCCGTTTTTAATCTGACGAGCACACTATTTTAGTAACAACGCAACGTCGACGCTTAAATTCAAACTGTTTGTCCAACGTTAAATAAATTCTTCAGAGCCGAAAGATGACATGCGTTGTGATAAGTTTACATTTTGTTTAATCTCCACATTCGTAAATGTAAAAACGTATAGGTTATGTACGACGGACATATAGAGACAGACAGTATGATCACTCATACAAATATTACGTTAATAACACCACGGCAACCCGATGGGTTGCTTCTACCACTTTTCTGTATATAACGCTCGGATCGATATATCTTCATCAAAGATGAGTTATTTCGGTTTCTGGTTGTGTAACAGTATTATGAATGAGCCAATTGGGTTGACGTGGTGACCCGTTATCCTGAAGTACCTAGCAAAGGACGATGCGGGTTTTGAGTGACGGGTACACTGGTTTTAATTTGCTGGGTCGTCAGTTGTTTCAACCATTTCGAGAACTGTTCTACGTGAGAGACAGAATAGTTAGACAAACTGCTTTCGCGACCATGTAGAAATGGTCTGATGATTTAAACCAAGCGTAATCGGGAAGTCACGTACGTGCGGGATAGGGTAGACTTCAATTTGTGCTGATGATCTCCTGTGAACGGTTGAGACAAAAATATCTTTCTTTCAAGCCATTTCAACTGGTTTATCGTACTTGTTAATCATGTTTTGAATTTCCATGAACTTTTCAAGATATCCATTTGCCAGGAACAGTTTTCTTAATATTTCTCCTTCTGTATGCCGCTCGTCAGGAGCACAAATAGGCCTGGCTCTGCGAAATTAAGCGCTGATCAAACCATGCTTGTATGCTATCGGGACAAAACTAGTGAACTGAAGACATTGCCCTCCCCCATATTGTTTTAGGATGGGCAGACCTCTGCATCGTTCCATCCCCACTCCTGTTGATCCACGGTTTTGAATGGAAGTCCATTCTCATCTTTGAGTGAATTTTCTGTGGGTGGTAATGGAGGGGTAAGTGGAGGTTGCTTAAGTAACAGCTGATTCAGTGGCACGGATTATAGAACCAGGCTTTTGGAGGGAGTCTATTGGGTGATTTGCGGAGGTCGCGGGAGGTCATGAAATAGCTGGTTAACTGAAGATAGATTGTGGTTACTGGTAGACTGAATTGTGTTGAAACTGAATGTGTGAACCGTTGGGCGAGAGCGATGGTATTTGTGAACGCAGGATGGATGTTAAACGTGAGTTAACCGCTATGGGGCGTTTAAGGTGTAAGTGGCCAATACATTGATAACTTGGTGTGGGAATTGAGCGTCGGAAAAAGCAGTGAGCGTTCAAAATGTATGACAGTGTGAAGGTTAGGGGGAATAGTTATGAGGCTACGAAGATCCAGGCCACCAGGCGAAAGTCCTCATCTTGTGGTAGACTGGTTATGCATGTAGTCAGCTGACGGGAACCAGTATTGTGTGAGAAAGCCCCTGATATTCAGGATATGATGTCAGAATTGGTGAGTGCTGCATGAATATCGATGTGGTACGGGAGCGTGATGAGAATTTCGGAGGATGATGGTCTGTCGGTCGGTCAGATAGATTAAAGGATGTCTCCGTGGATGGCATCGGTGACGGAAATTTTTGTTTAAGTAGTTGTGTTCTATGAGTATCCCCTGTGTTGCCGTATTAGATGTAGATCGGCTCCAAGTCAGATGGTTTAGTAATCGTTTAACGGTTCTCAAGATGTGGTTAGGGAATGATGCAGCTAGCGGAGTAGTTATTTTTTCGCCAATCCCTTCCGGAGGACAGCTCATCCGCAAGGTTATGTGGCCAGACGTATCCTAGCGCCGACTGAAATGGTCTTGACATGGGGAGCGGGAGAGTTTACATGAGTTATACTCGGAAGGATGTGCATGCCCTCTGCGTAGTGATGAACTACTTGAGGTCGCTAGGTGTTGGTGGCCATTAGTGTAAGTGAAACCTGGAGCCCCGACGATAGACTTTGTTGGTACCACTACTGAGCTACAAGGTGAAATTTCAAACACCCCTCGGTGTCTCACACGATATACTGCAAAGAGGACGAGGGAATAAGGTTTTAACTCCATTACAAGCGGGATTTTCTTAAGCGGAAATGAAGGAAACTTTTGAGTTAATGAGTAGAGCCAGCAGATCGTTAGACAGGATAACGAGGAGGGGAAGAATGAATAGGGACGGGATCCACATATCACATCTTTCATGGGTTCCATCCCTTGGAAATTGAAGAGTGTGTGAGGCCGCAGTAATTTTTAGATATTACTCATTTAATATTCAGTGGGGAGTTTGGCCAGGGGAAGTATTAGTTAGAGAGAAATCGCGGATTGCGGTGTTCTGTGTTTGAGGGAGGACGACTTGAAACAGTATGTAAACAAAAAACTAATCGAAAGAAGTGTTTACGTACGCGCCTTGGCAATGCCGGTAGATTACTGTTCAATTACGAACGGATTTTTGCAGCCAATTGGCTTCTTAATGGTGCAGATAGATGGCGAGTAACGAACTACGTACTGTGGGATCAGATCGGTCGAACTAACCTCGCTCAGTCTGAGCAAGATTAATAGATATTCGGATGCGATCAGATCTAGAACCAAAAGACTAGACGTGAAATCAATTCCAGTATCAAAAGGAGAATTAAAAGCGAACAGACTGGCTTGAAAAAGGAGAAAGGTATTTTTTCAGATTAAGGTAAAGTGGCCGAAATGTAGCACTTGATCTATCTTGATATGTATAGCAGGAAATCTTTCATAATTCCGTTCAAGATTTTAGTTGTTGAGAAGATGTATGGCTAGTTTATCAACCCGGTGCAAAAGCTCGGGAGAAGGTACAGAGGTGGTGCATATAATATGCGTGTAATATGTGCAAGGTGGCAAATGTGCTCACAAAAAATGGTATTCCTTCAGAAATGTATGAATGGGGTAAAAACTGCTGTGATGCACTCAAAAGTGGATACACGTACTGATTACTGGTGTTATATGGAAACCCGCTCCAAATGCCATAAAACCATGTAGGGGGAGAAAGGAAATGACCAAATTTCTGAATGGTGGTCAGTAATCTGAAATTCCTTCTGAGCATGTTCAACGAAATCAGACGTTTCGATTTGTCTCGGGAGTTCTAATCGAGAAGCAATCGATTGGAGTCGACAGGCAGTACTGTCTCCTATTAGGACGATCGAGCAACCTAATCATTAGTCACAACCGAATGTGTTTGGGCATTTAGACAGAATAATTCGGCCATGATTAATGTTAAATCAATGCCGTAGTGACCAACACTGTTACCTCATGAAAGTTTGGCCAGAGATTTTATCCCGGGCACCGCAAAGTCATGGCCTACTAACGAACTGTAACAAGAGAGAAACTAGAGTTGTGATGTTTATTCTGGAAAAAGCTCACTGGAATATCTAGCGATATGTGAAAGCCGAGATTACATTTGCGTGACGTTCAGCTTGGGGTTAAGACTGGCCAGAAATTTACCAGGTTTATTGCATCTTCAAAGTTGACGGCAAATCAGTAGGTCATTTGGCTGGATCAGTTAGCCGCGTCAACGGAGACACCTAACATCCTTCAACACACTAGTAAATAATATTTTCACTGAGACCTGTCAATCGGCTTCCGAACACGAGTTGAACATCGTGGCCTGACCCCATCTGTAGATCGTCCCGTTTCACAAATCGTTATTTCTATCACCTAGTCTGTTTTCCTGGTTTCGTCTGATTGTGTCTCATCGATTTTCTCTTGGGTGACTGTGGTTTGAATGCCAATTTCGGATGCGACTGTCAATTAACTGTAAGTAGATGTGGATCCCAGATGAACTAATGTTTGTTGCAGGTTGTTCGGGTGTTTTCCAAGGTAAGCAAATGTGGAACGAATCGTTCTGGAAAAGTTTTTTTATCTCTTTTTCTGTTTTCTGAAGATAGTCTTTCGTTGGCATGATCTTATGTGAATCCTGGGACTGGAGAATAACGTGTATGTTGCCGGGTTCCGAAGTCTATGGTAGACATCAGCTCTGACCAAAGTTCACCTGCGTTGTCAGTGAATTTCGAGAAGTTCACGAAAAAAAATCGATTCACCTTTATTTGCACAGTGCAGGTCTGCCGCTTGAGTAATCATCTTAACCGTCTGTACTGCATGCTCAGCCAAACCGTTTAACTCTGGATGATACGAGGCTAATCTGGTGTGTTGTATCTCGTTACTTTTTATGAATCGTTTGAATCCCACGCTAATAAACGGTGAACTAATGTTTGCACAAATAGTTTCTGGAGTGTGGAACGTAGATGAAGAATAACTTATTTTTGGTATATATTGTTTCCCTTGTGGTTTACGTAAACTGATACACAGCTAGATTGCATATCAGTTGGTAACTGAAAAATGATTGTGCTGATTGGTCGGACGTATGCAGCTTGGATGCGCTGTCATAATTTGTCTGATCAATGCCATAGATGAACCGAACCCAATGTGTGCTTTCGTGTTGGTATGTTTGACAATACGAATATGTTTTTGGTAGATCTTTCGCTTTACCATCCACTTTTTTGTTAATGTCTCTATTCTAAGCACTCCTAGATTATTCTTGCGAAGTACGTTGCGAATCTTATTGTGGACTTTTCTTGGAAGAATCATTTAAACGCAACTCTTTTTTTTTGCGGGTTAAGAAAGGTTTTAAGACTCGGAAGGTCACCTGAGAACCATCGGAAACCTTTAAGTTGTAAGCGGCTGACGTCATTGCCCATCTATGCATCCCAGAAGTTGATATTTGTTGAATGTCTTTATCACTAATTGACAATAATGATGAAGGTGTGTGACCGGCTGGAAGCTCACCGAACCTGCCACAATGAATGATGAAATCTACCGTCACAGAACATCATAACTGGGACCTCCTTTAGTTACGAATAATCTCCTCCCTGCTGTCTGCGACGTGCATGTCGCAAAGACTATGGGGTGAATAGGCCTATTTTTCATGCAATGACAGAACTGTGCCTAACCCCATGCCCCCCGAGGATCTGTCATATTGGAGTATGACTCGTTTTTACAAGCTGGAATTCACCGGCATTGATGAGGAAAAAATAGCCACGTTTACCCTTCTAAAAGCATTTTTTTGAATCCCAAAACCGGGACACACTGTTACGTGGTGAACTGTCTAACGGGGAGTGTAGGGTTGATGTATTTGATAAGAAACGGTAATAGTGAAGTGCTAGTCGTGAAGACAAAACGAATTTAGTCAATATTCTTAACTTCAGGAGCTTCGTAATAGGTTTAAAATTGTCTTGTAAAACATGCAAACCATGTTTATGGAGTCGACTGTAAAAATAGCAGACTGAGATTCAAAAAGGAACTCACATCTGGATTTTTTTCACTTGGATTTTATTTCGCACCAAGAGTTCGAGCAAATCAGTGAAAGTTTCCAGATACCGAAAACCAGTAAATTTGGAGATTAGTATTTCATCCAGCTAAGCACATGTATGTGGTATTTCTTTCAGAAGACCGTTAATAATCTATTGGAACATACTGGCAACAGAGATGACGCCGAAAAGCAAACAGGTCTATTGGAGGATGCCCACCGTAATATGGAAGTAAGCAAGGCTCAGGTGCAGTTTCTTAAGCTTGTAATCGACTGCGTGAGTTGCACAAAGGTCCCCTGTAACAGACAAAAGGTATTCATCCAAATGAGAACAACAGTTGACA
This sequence comes from Paragonimus westermani, assembly GCA_008508345.1. Classification (NCBI taxonomy): domain Eukaryota; kingdom Metazoa; phylum Platyhelminthes; class Trematoda; order Plagiorchiida; family Troglotrematidae; genus Paragonimus; species Paragonimus westermani. Next base: position 123,077 of record QNGE01000715.1, on the reverse strand, counting down.
GTAAGCTTGTAATCGCAGCAAATATGTATCCAGCTTTCGAGTATGGCAATGGGAACAAGTGGTGTTCCGAATTCACAATGCGACAACGTGAGGAGTGCTCCCTGAGCTAGCAAGCAAGCCTACTGTTTCCAAATTCCGGCCTCAAAATGTACGAACGGGTGCACAGATAAAAATTTCGTTCGGATGTCTTGTGGTCACGTGATGACTGTTAAATTTCAACATTTCTAAATTCTCCACAATGACCTCGGAGAAAAGATCCCGAGTCTTATTCAACCGTAGACTATGAGACACTGTTTTTGTAACGGTCTTAGCACTGAGAAACTTGAATTCAGTCTCTTAATAACAAATTAGCCCGGCCATCTGATACCCCGTACACTGTAGTGTACATATCTTTTTGGCATATTATGCTCAAACCGTGTGCTTGTCAAACATTCAAATGGGTTTACAAGTATGTGTAAGTAAAATAAAACTGTATGTTAATAACCGTGGCAGATTTTTTACAGCTGAAGAACTCCTCTACCGGGTGCTGCACTACAACTGGAAACATTTCACACGTCCTGTAATCTTAGCTGGGTTTCTCAGCCGGGTAAATTGTTCAACACCAGGAAGCTCCAGGATACGATATCAGTTGGTGATATTTGTACCCGTCGGACTAACGGTAAATGGTGAGTTTGTTCAAACTCAGGGTTGGCTTCTACAGTTTAGAAACGGGAGACCCGGAGCTATGGGTACAGTTAGCTTATTTCGAATCATAAAGTACCTTCATAAATGAGAGCAAATAGATCGTCCGTATTGTAAATGAGGTAACGCACTGCATCAATCAAACTGCATTTTCCAGGGGCACGATCACGGAGTGCTTTCCAGATTGACGGTTGCCGGATCAGTGGAATCTGGATAATCTGAACACTGTTGGTTGGTTATCATCATACTCTTCTGGTTAGACATAAAACGGGGAATTTGAATACCGTGTTCAAATTTGCCTTTGATACCGCACATGTAATCTAACCATCAACCGTTTCTGAAAAATTTGTGGATCACAAACTTGAAAATTCTTAATTCACCATGCCACCCCTCACACAAATCAATCTTTTTAAGGCTCTGAATAGCCATTAGCAAGCATTCGAACTGCGTCACGTGTTCGAATACTGTCCGTCTGAGTGACTACGTCATACAGTGCTTCGTGTGTGGTTTCACGTTTCATGTGTGAGTTTAACAGGTGAACAGAGCAAACCAGTACTATCATCTGAAATGAGCCACATCTAATCTACTTGTTATTGTTGTAGGTCCAAAGGTTACGGTAAAAATGCTACAAGTAGTATAGTTTTTGTAGTCATGATGGTATCATCTGTCAAACCCACGGTCCACACAGATTGCCCTACTTAGAAATGACTATTTAGAAGATGTATGCCTCCATCACGTCTGCCCATACTGTACCGCGACGTTTCAGAGTCATATCTACTGCCACCTATCCAAATCTGAGTCTTGATGTTGCAGCAAAACTACCTCACTGACCTTCTGTATCTGTAGTGGACAAAGTAAATGATGAACTGAAAATTACCCATCTGGCTTTGTAACACTGACTGAAACTGAGTCCAAGTGCTCAAGAAACGCACTCACAGTTACGTCTAAAAAGCAAAATCTACTGCCTATGATGACGTAGTGTAGGACATTCCGGAATTCCTAAAATCTGGTGGAATTGGCGTGATCGGAAAGTCTGGAGTGAACTCTGTAAATAGATGTGTATCACGTCTTGCACGCCCGGTTCTGCCATAGCCTTATTACACGCTCATGAATCTCGACTGGTACTGATAATGCTCAAATCGGCTTTTAAAACTGAGGACGTACTCTTGCATCCTCATATACTGCGCGGCAGAGCTGGCACTCAGGTGTAACCGGACATGCCATGATTGGAGTATCAGTGATACAAGCTAGTGAGAAAGGATTCATTGGCGATTGGTAGAACGCGAAATGTCAGCATCTGAGACGTCCCGGACTCTGAGACGCATCCTCATACGCGTGATAGGAATCGGTTGGGATTTCTTGCCTTTGCTCAGCGTGTTCAACGCACCGAGCGCCCAAATCTCGCACCTGACGAAACTCAACCAAAGCTAATAGAGATCACAATTCCTATTCCCGATTGACTCTATCACAGACACCATGTTATTCCAACTGGAATATCGTTTCATCTTGGCCGTTCCAAAGAAGGGCAGATTGGATTGAATTCGGACAACCAAATCCATTCCGGTCGTTTCGTGGTACCTCTGAAGGATTTGATGCTTCAAAAAACTTGTTGTACTCATCTTCACTGAAGCTGACTTCAGTTCTCCCGTTAATTCTCTGGAAGAGCGATCAATGCGAAGTTAATGATGACCCCTTTGAAACAACCATTGTTAGGTGTATTCACATTAACGCTCTCAGTTTGTGTCACAAGTTAGCTAAACTTAGTGAACTTCCCTGTTTGCAAAGCCCAGCATTCTCGCAGTGATTGAATTCCAGTCATCTAGGTATCACTTTGATTCTGAGCTAGACAATAAGGAAATGCTGCTTTTTTCGGCGCACACAGAACAGAAGATGAAAGTGGCTGAATAGCAGCGCACATTCATGCTTCATTGCAGGCCTTCCAGTATGATAACCCTGTACGCAGTATTACTTCTGAAGCAGTCTGATTTTCAGTTCGCCTAACTAATTCGGACCGTTAGTTAGTTGACTGGTTATCTACCATCCCTCCATCTTCAAGTCTTGCCAGAGATAAACTACTTTTGAGTAGAATGGAAACCTTGACTCACTTAGGCTTTACGTGAATCCTTTTGATGGGTGACCCTAATCGTCCAGAAATAAATTTTCCAGCCTTCCCGCACATGAGTTTTGTTGATTCCGCACAAACACGCCTCCTTAGCACTGTTGATGTGTTGGCCTTTACCGAACACATCGAGCTTCATACATCGGTGGGACGGCCAGAGGCCCTTCTGTCGAAGCTACAGTTCTACCAACGAGGACTTAATGGTCGACGGACTCGAAGTAATCGCACCACCAGGTTTCAGCTAGCATGCAGTTGTTTTCTTTCAGTCTCTGCAACACCACTATCATCAATGCGGTTGGTGAGAACCGTAGAGACTTCCGTGAGATAAATGTGGATTTGCTACGTTCCGGTTTAGCAACACAAGTATGGGGTGGCAGTACTTTCATTCACTCTATTGATGAACTGTGTACACAAGCCAGTGCCACGATCTCCACAGCTGTGAATGACTACCCTGAAGCACAAAAAGCAGCCATTTCAGCTACGCTGCCGTACCTCCGATGGATGAGATGTCGGTTATCTGGAACACGAGAAGACTGCAAAGAGTCTACACTCACTCGTAATCGTTGTACCTCGCTCATTTACAAAGATCGACTTCATTATCAGCAGTTGCTTACTAAACACTTCATTACCGATCCAAGAAACTTAGTTCGGTCTACATCGACAACCTGTAAGGCTAAAGTGGGGGGCGTCTCAACTTCTCAGTCTGACAGGACCCACAAACTCCGATGGTGAATCCGTCAATCTTCCCGCAAAGTTTTACGACGATATTTTCACTCACACGCTATTTTCCCATCAGTTTTTTGCTGCCATCAAATTTGAAGGCGTGAACACTGTGTACACTTCTTACATTGTTGTTCGGAATACTCTTCGGCTTCTTAAAGACTTTTCTCCTGGTCCAAATAGCCTTCCTTCGAAAGCTCTTCGTTAATTAGCTGAGCAGCTCGCCGACCCTCTGAGTTTATTGTTCATCTGGCCTACTTCCAGATAAAATAGTACCAGCGGTTAGCAATCGGCAGAAAGTACCCTCTACCTTCAAAGGTGCTAGATGAAATATTCCTAATGATTATCACCCAGTAGCCTTGCTGTCAAGTGTCGTTAAAATTCTGGAAGCATTGACATACGACTCACTTCATAGCTATCCTTCTTTCCGTAACTTCTGCAATGTACGACGCGGCTTTTGCGATGGCTTACCGTGAATTTTTGTTAGCCACCGACGTGTGGATGAGTTCAGCTGACCAGGGTGTCGAGTTAAATGTTGCATACCTAGATTTAGCCAAACCACTCGACTGTGTGAATTGCGTTGTTTCGCTTGGTGAACTACACCGCTACGGAATACAAGCTAATTTCCTTCAATGACTATAGTCTTACCTCATCAGTCGACAGCGTAGAGTGCGTATAGACTCTACGTTTTCTGGTTGTCAAACAATTTACAGCGGTATTCCTCAAGGTTCCATTCTGAATACGCCTTTATTCCATATCTTTATAAACGATCCTCTTATCTCGTCTCCCTTTTTATTGTTCATAGATGATGTCAACACTTGGAACGATATGAACACTGATGGCACAAACATCCTACAAAATGACCTCAACACTCCGTATGGTTTATCCCGTGTAAAAAACCTTGCCTTTAATACTGGACGACGAAAGAGCACGCACACACGCTGATGGACAAATACCACCTGCTGTGTTGACAGCATACTTGTTCAAGCAGTCATGACACGCTAGTCCCCCATACCTTTCTCAGCTCATCAAACGTTGCGCGGGATGAAAATAGATTAGTAATGCCTTAATTTTGCTCAAGAGAATTTGTGGCTAATTCGGTCCTCATTTTTCAAGCTATTATGGAACAGTTTCATCTTTCTGCACCTCAATATAAGAGCTGTGGTCTGGCCACCTTTTTTCCCGAAAGGACTGCAATTACTTGCCATCAAGGCCTCTTGAGTTCGCCAAACCAAACCTTTTGAAGTTAGACTATCAGCTATGAATCTATAGTTGTAGAGTTGCACTGAATTCAAGGTGGCTTTTCCCCCTTGTATTTTAAGTCTCCACATCTGCAAGTCATCCATGTAACTCCCTGTTCAGCATTGCTTAAACTAGTTCGCTAAGAGACCCACCACCTCAAAGCAAAGGTCCAAAATAGCCGGTTAGAGTGCCAACAAAGTTTCTTCCTACCGCAAGTTTGTAAGCTATGGATTACTCTTGCTGACTATGTGATTTCTGCTGGTCCTTCTGTTTTCAAGACTCAACATGTTGTCCTAGTTCAGGTACTTCACCTGATTTTCATTTTCCAGGTACCATTAACCCTCTGAGATTCTACGGTTGGAGATACGGAATTCTGGGAAGAACTAATTTCTACTTCGTTCAACAATCCGTCGATTCACTGATCCGTTAGTGGAATCGTGGAATGCCATAAAACTATTCAGATTGACCGATCCTTTTTGCACGGGAAGCCCGTACATTGATCATGTAGCTCGAGTGTACACCCTATTGTGAATGAGAAAATGTACTATTATGAAAATATCTTCACAAGAGCTGTAATTGATTCCATCGCCTCATACCAAATCGACAAACAGGACAGTTTAATTGGATGTTAAAGCTGAAAATAAGGGCAAACGATGATGAATTTGCAGCAGTTTGTTAGGTGCACGATAAAATCTCACAATGAGAAAATCTAAATTTGCCTTCACTGCACACTGACCACATATCCCGATAGTGGTGAGCACAGTTGTATACGAATCACCAAATGCACATGCGTGCTACTGCAGGGCTATCAATCCGGCCACCACGAATCTAACTGAAATAGACGATATTTCCGTTTTGGATGTAAATTTCCACATTAATTTAAGCGGAAGTTGCGACATCTGATATGGATTTGTTACATGTCTCATAAAGGCCCGTGTTAGGGTCACGTGGTTACTCAATCTAGTCAAGGAATGTGCTATCAGCACACCAACTCCAGAGGAAAAGTGTCAACGGCGCTTGATAACTTATTCGAGATCACGTGGTTTAACATGGAAGCAACTACAAAGATATAGACAGTTCGACAGCGAACCTCAGCTTGATTGATTATGTTAACCTTACTTCAGGTTTCATACACACATACCAGGTGTATTAGGCTTAAAGCTGTTTTGGAAAAATACACCGTAAATCTAGTGTAATTAACTATTTTTGTACAGCTCATACAACAAATTCGACCATTAACGTTACAGGTGCTCGTGGAAATCCACCGTACGTTCAGGGCAGAGTGTGATACGAAAACCCTTTAAATTTAACACGATAAAACGTTCAATCTGACCATCAATAGGAACTTCGCCATACTGGGTTCTGTTCTACTAGCATCAGAGAGACAGACGTACACGATACTGTGTATGTAGGTCATTCAATGTTTGATATTATCCCTCATTATATTTTACTGCAGTATCTTGCGGTGCATTCTAAAGCTACATATAAGGTCAAAAGGTTTGCCTGCCCTTTCACAAACACATACGCTTACTAAAAACTCAGATGACGTATGTAGTTGAACATTGATCGAGTTTGTCTTCAGAGCGCAGTCGAATGAGCAAGCTGATGTGAAACTGAAGCCTATATATATATATGTATATATATAAGTAAGGCGTTATCAGCAAGACAGCTACCTCACGGCTTTCACTGCTCCGCGTCATTACATGAACTCATCACACAGAATACTCAGCCAAACAGCCACAACATTCACGTTGCTGAGATCGGTTAGTCACCATTTTACTTAAGTTCTCCAGCCACCCACTGTTCGAGTCGCGACAGCCCCAGCCCAGGAGACGAACCCGATCTACAGTGGCTCAACTCTTCGTGAACGACTTCATTTACCTACGTCAAGTCATCATCTGTCCACCTCGCATCTTACGCCAGTTGGCCGTAGCTTTGGCAAAGAGCGCTCAATTTGGCAGGCGGCTATCTGGCATCCTCACTACATGATTTAACTATCTAAGTCTGCGCAAATGCGAGGATTGTACAAAGGAACTCCTTTGATAATCAGTGTCAAGCACTCGATTCCTGACCTCCTCGTTGTTTGATCGTTGGTGCCACCAAATACGAGTGACTGAACGCAGTCATCGGTGGTCGAATGTCTGAAGACGGTTCACGTCTTCCACTGTGACCGTCCAATTCTTGCTGCCATAAAGTAATACAGCCCTCGTTGTTGTCTGATACACGTGACCCTTAAGCTTCAGAGGTAACTCTCTGTCGCCATAGGTGCCTCAGATTTGCAAACAGCGCCCTGGCTTTAGAGATACGCGCTGCTATTTCATTCCCTACATCTCCACCATCGCCAGTGTAGCTTTCCAAGTGCACAAACCAGTCAACAACCTCCACGGCTTCATTATCTAACATAAATCTACGTTTCTGACGGTTGGGAACAGTGGTGTTGTTGCTGGTAGCTCAGGTTGATGTACAAATCAACCGCAAACCTGATGGAACACTGGAGACCTCAGCTTATCGGAAAGAAACACACACGGACCAACTCCTTAGTTTTCACAGCAACCACCCAGTCTTCTATAAAAGGAGCTGCATTCGAACTCTGTTCAAACGGGTTGAAACACATTGCAGTACCGCAGAGCTCCGGAGAAAGGAAGAAAACTAACTATACCGAGTATTTCTTCGTAACGGATACTCACGAAATTTCATCAGACGGAGTCTATTACGATAAAACAGAGACCAACACTACTGAGCCACCAACAGAACGAACTGCACTACCATACATCAAAACCCTATCAGAAATGACCACAAGACTACTGGGAACACATTATCATGCTAGCGCACAAACCAACTGCAACATTATGAAGGATACTATCAAAACCAAAAAACAATCCAAACCCGCTGACAGAAGAAACGCCATTTACAAAATCTAATGCAATGACTGTAGACAATACTACGTCGGCCAAACCTGACGGAAATTATCAACACGAATACATGAACACAAACTGGCCATCAAGAGGCACGATCAATTTTCCCTGATCTTCGCCCACGAGGATGAAACTGGACACGCCTTCAGCTTGAACACCGCAGAAATCCTTACTCAGGCAAATACCAAACATCCAAGAGAATTTCTCGGAGCCTGGTACTCATCAACCGGTTCAATAAACAAACACATCGAACTAGACAAAATCTATGAACCAATGCGAATCAAGGATTTGAGGAGACGTAAACGTCATCAAGCCCAAATACCGGTAAGCCCAAACTACAGAGAGCAGCCAATCAGACTCCTGCCTAAAGACTCCAGGGAACAACCAATCGGACACCAGGTCAAAGTTCACGTGCGACAAAATCAACCAATGGTGGGTCAGGTCAAACACGACAGAAAGCGACCAACCAGAATTCAGACCAGTAGGTCAACCCACTCTGCTATATAAGAGAAGACATCGATCCAACTTCACCAAACGCCACATTCAAAACTATACTCTGAAACACTCACGCACTGACGATGTCACCTCGCTTGGTGATGAAACATTTGCAACCTAAATGCCAAGCTCGGCCAACATATCAATACCATAAATCTACGTTATCACAGCAGCCTCTCAGAATCACTGTGCATTCTGAGACTGCAAAGCGCAATCCTAAGCTATTAACAGAACACGAAAAAGCGTTTACCTTTGTTTGTGTTGTTTGAAAGTTGTCAAACACCATGATCAATGTCACTCAGTCTCTCACCAGGTAGGAGGTCCACGCGGGCCTCTTTTGTTTATGACAAAAGTGAGAAAAATGATTAAAGCGGACAGCCTTGAAGTACGCCGCTCCTGATACTGAAACTGTCAGACAGTTCACTATAAACCTAAACGGGGCTGAAATATTTGAGTAGAACGCCGACAGTATGTTCACACACTCGGTCGGTACACACCTGTGTTTAAGCGACTATAAAGGTGTACATAGATCCATCGAATCAAATGCACCTTTGCGGGCGAGAAATATGGCTATTGTTGGCCGGCTGTACACATGACGCTGCTCCAGAATCTGACGGACCACAGTGAATCGACGAAGTATAATAGATACAAGAACCCTGAAATGACAGCGGTCAAACGAATTACCCTGTGGTTCTCGCAAGAACCCCTGATATCTTTCTTGAATATAGGAGCTATTATCGTGTGACCCCAGCACGGAGGGATGGTCTTCGTCGTGCACACAAGTTGAAACAACTGAGCCAAAGCCTTTGATAACGCCTCCCCACCTTCTCTGAAAAGTGCCGGCGCGAGATCCTGTGGACCGGCGGCCCTGTTAAGTTTGAGAGCCGAAATGCAATTGCGGACCTCGGTCTCCGTTGGTGGTTCCAGCTCTGCCGACCAGGGTGCAACATCACAAGTTTGTAACGACAACACAGTAGAAACAGAAGGCCAGCTAAATTGACCCTCAGAGTGCTCAGCCCACCGCTCTGACCTCCTGAACTTATAACAAATTAGTGTGCCATTTGTCTCGCTTACAGCCTCACTGAGAGACGATCGTCTGGCAAGGATCACCTTAAAGGGTTTGCTGGTGTTCTCTGATGAAAAAGTGGTCTCCATTTCCACTAATCAAGCCTCATGATCAACCTTTAGACTACGTTTCAATTTCCTACGAATATCTCTCCTAGTCTTGTTATACGAACGGCCAGGAGGAATGTTCAGTCTGGCTTCTAACAACTCCAGGAACTTTTCCGAGACCTAATGTCCGTTCAACCCATGTATCCCAGTGTCGCATGCTACAGCACCTGTTTCCTGAATGGCTTGTGAGATTTGAACATATCAACTATTAGGATCTTCAGATTGAGAACTACTAGTGTAGCTTTCTAAGCTGAGTTTGTACGTACGCTTTACCAACGGTAAAGCCAGTTTTTCAACCGCAAGCCACTGCTGTCAGTGGGGTCGTTGCTCAGCAAAAGTGAGAACAAAACGGCCACACATGATCAGAATCCAAGTACGTGCTCCAGTAAGAACAACAGTCTGGAACGAAACTCCGTCAAGTATAACTATCGGTTATGTGGGCTATCTGAGACCAGCCTTGACTCGAAGAAGGTGGGTGCCAAGTATAGCAATGACGTGCATGATGCCTAAAACTAGCGCAGGCTAAAAATAACCTTTGCTCAGCGCACAACTGCGACATTCGCCCGTCATTATCTGAGTAATGCGATTCCGTCTCAAACCTACCACCTACACAAGATTCGGTCTCACCAATGCAGGCGACCTTGGTATTTATATTTCCGGCTAGAACGATTACATCGGAGCCACTTGCCGACCAAAGGAGAGTGACCAGATCCGAGTAAAACTCGTCCTCGATGCCGACGCCACTGCAGTCAGCAGCAACGTGAGCAGATATGGTGAATAGATTTCTGAAAGTCTTGCTTGTAGAGCTGGCCTTAACAGAACCAGTCAACCGGACAGCGCCAACTCTACTGATAACACGAATCCAATCTACTAATGCGGCCGCCGCTGTCGTGCTAAGGACTATACCTACCCCAGCCTGACCGGTAACTGCGGCCATAGAGTCACCCAAAGTGTGTAACCAATATCGGGTAGACATTGTGGAAGGTGTTAGTTCCATAGTTTGACTACTGTGCTGGATTCTAGTCACTGAAACACAGCAAACATCAATGTTCAATGAGTCTAACGTTCGTGTAAGTGCAACCTGTTGACCTGTCCGTTTCAGGGTGCGAACTTTGAAAGCAACTACATTAATTTACATTCCATGTCTAATCAAGAGACCAGGGAGGTCTGAGGCTGAGTTGTAAGTGATGGGACTTATAACTATAGTGTTACTGTGATTAGCTATGTCTACTGCGGAATTCGTAGAGTAATTACCGGAAATGAGGGTTGGGAGTGGCCTAAGAGCTCACTTTGATAGGACAGTGGCTGATGGATCAGCAGCAGCATGCATTCGCCTATCCGCCCTGCTGTATGCAACAGATAGGGCGACCCGGTTTATACTGTGGGACGGCCGATGGAGTATGGAATTACTGATGTTGTGATCATTCCGTTTTTAGGTCACAAACTGTCTCCCTTGATTTCATCTAAATGAATTTTCCTCAATAACGGAAGTTAATTTTCTTCCCATAAGTATTCTTAATTCTTCTCAGTCTCTTTGCTCGTCAGCACAAAAAATGAAAACGAAATTCGGGAACTCAAATAACTTATCTGTTTTCACAACAGAATAAGTTATGTAAACTAATTCGCGTTTTAACGTTTCACTAGAAAGTGTAGGAAAGCACTGTGATCAAACTACTGAGGTTCCGATGGCTGTTCTGTTTCTCTAATTTGTTGTGTCTTCTGACGAATTAGGTCATCTGATTACACGTATGGGTACATCCGTAGAGAAGTGTCGGCGTCACACAATGTGACATGATAGGCACTTTGCATATTTCATGTATCTCTTTCAGCTTGTTTGCTTCCTGTCTGAGATACAACAATTTCATGGAGTTCTAGTATTTGCTCTAAGGTTAAACCACCACTAAAGGAATTCCTATTTGAACATCGCTTAGCTCGTGGATGTTCACATCGAAGCCAATTCTAGGCCACTAAATAAGTACCCCTGGCCTCAATACAATATCTCTTTCACCAGCATTTAACTGAATTTTTAACTGAAAAGTTATAGTTTTCATCAGTTCCACTATTTACCAACATATAAACGAACGGTACAATTCGAGAACTGCTGCGACGGAAACATGTACTATGAAAACCTGACAGAAAAGATTGAGTACAGCGTTAAATTCAATCCACTCTAATATCCAGCCAATGATAGACGTTATGGAATATGTTAGAATCCACGGTTATACTCATTCTGCCAGTGTTGCTGTATACCTCTTGGTTCAAGCAACACAAAACTGGATGTTGAAGGTTTACTCACACCAAACTGGTTCTGTACATAACGGATTAATAATCAAAAAAAAATTTTAACTGACAATTAAGTGGAGGATATATGCGGAAATGAACAGTTATCAGTTAGCACCTTACAAATCGGTAAGGTGAACAACTAAGTTTGGTGGTATAATAACAAGCGAATCAGAGTTAATCATATCGTTAAGACAGACGGTGTGAAGAGAAAAACTTAACAATGAGTAAGTCCAAGTCCTTGTTGACGCCTAGTCTGACGGTCGGTGGCTCGAATCCCCGGGGCATTTGTTTTGTCACCAAATTGCTCGTAAAAGTTGCAGTGGTCGAAAATTCTTCTTCACTGTTTTTGCCGGGGATCAACAGGCGTTTCTTTTATCACATACACAAGTGATCTTTCCGTTTCTAAAACAGAATGTCACACGTGGAATAACTCACCAATCAGCGTTTCACGAAGTGATACGGAAAAAAGCAAGCCATCAAGCGATCAGGATAGTGAAAGTATTTCGGCGATTCTCGCCTGCTATATTTCTGATGAATCACATCTTTGAGGGTAACTGGGGTTGCATCATTAGTAGAGTGATTGTCTTCTGCCTTAAGTAACCATATACAGTAAACATTTCGTTTGTTTTGCGCAAAATTCGCGGCTAAAATGAAAGCACTTGAATCCGCTGTACGATTAGAAGTAACATTTTCTTAGAGATGATGTTCCCCACTGAACAGCTTTGCTGTTATTCTCTCTTTAAAAGGTTTTGACTTTCTACCTTCACAGTATCATCAGTAGTTTGTATTACTGCAGGTGTCCAGTGTGCTGCTCAACTTCGGCTTCACAAAGTTCGTACATTTTGACGGTTGGATAAACCACCATTCACAAAAATGGTGCGCTGTCTAACCACTTGGGCAATCGAGACCGTTCGAATGACCAGTCATTGATGTCGACATAACTCGATGCTGAACATCATTCATCCTATACGCACCTGTGCACACGCGACCAATCACATTGCTTCACATGATCGAGTAACGCGTGTATCATTTGTTCCTTCCGTTTGGCTGGGCCGCTCTTGTAAACTACGAATGGATCATCTTCGTTAGAGCATTCCAAAGGTGGGTCAGTTGTGCTAATTTACAAACATCCACCAGTCAAGAGAGCGGCAAGAAAACCAGTCAGCACTTGGTTAGCCTGTTAGGCTGGCCCGAATCTAACTAAAGTTTAAACTTTTCGAAACGAGACGTATTTGAACTTGTCGAATCTGTCAAACCACTTCTCAGTAATGCTATTTCAGTGCATATCGTTGACGCTGGTAGAATCCGGCATGAACTAGCTGAGAACTCCTGGCTGGACAGCCGATCTCCCGGATCATTTGGTGGATTTCACACTACCCAATGTGTTGCGTGACTGAGTCCAGTGAGACTGCCCGGGATTAGTCCTGTACGTTTATGAACCAACTGTCAGTGCGTATTCCTCAGTATCGTTGTCACAGTAGGGCCAGATTTAGACAACTGCTATGTCGATCTGAGAGGATCGTAAAGAATCAGCGTAGAGAACTGTCAGGACCATGAACTGGGAGGATTTTGATACAGACCCATTTTCTTGCTAGGCTCACCACTGTAGACTCTGTTTTTGTTTCCGAAAGATAAGGAGTTCACGTTCATACCAGCCTACTGTCCGGCTAACTAGTATTGGTCAGCTGGACTACAAAGGCCCCCACTCACACGTTTCATCTTCTCATTCCTTTGGGTTTACAATAGATACGGAGGATGCAAGTGGAAGCTCCAGTGGTGTCAAGCAAGTCAGTTGTAGTAGTGGTTATATGCAGGCGTCCTCTGAGTAATTCGGAGCTGAATGCATCCCACGTGTGTTTAGTAACTGTATTGTGGGTTCATGACTGCCTGCTCCCAATACATTAATTCGACTATTATGATGACCGAATCTTGATTTGTCAGTCGAAAATGACATGACCCCATACGACACCGCGATACGTACCTCGTCACAGTTCAGTCGATTCTTGTTTTCTTTTGTCTACGGACAGAAGGGATACATGTACCGGACACCTAGATGAAGGTGCTGTGTCAGTTATGTGTCGTCTTAGTGTGTTTAGTAACGTCAAAAGCTGTTATGTTCACCCAAAATATGACTGAAAGTAAGAGATGTCATTGCTCTCAGAATTCATTTATTCTTTAATGGTAGATGCTTCCAGGAAGAAGTTTGAAAATGACACACTCCTCAGAATGTGCTGTTCATGGACCCGTAATCTTATCTTTGTCGAAAGTTGACTCTGTCCTGCATGCTATACAAAAATGTGATTGCTGAATTTGCCTTCAGTTGCCCTAGTCACCAGTGTTGCAACTGATGAGCAGGTTGAAGCCCAGAATTACTGTGATCTTGTCACATCAGAATTGTACAAACGTGTCAGAAAGTAACAGTTTGCAAGATGATCCGCTCTAGATTTGCATGACGGGGTAACTGCGCCACACTGAAGGCATACTCTTCGAATGGTCAGGTAAATTTGTTATTCACACCCCTCTGTTCGGTCGATAAAACTACGTGGGGATACGTAAATCGGGTGAGCGGTTAACGCCTCTAGACAAAAAAAGAACAGTGCCTTCTACCGCTCCGCCTGAACAGAACATGCATGCACCTGCACACTCGTGGACGAAACAGCTGGTCACTGTCAGCTAACATCGGTTAATCGGTTCGGAATTGGAAGGATAAAGAGACGGACACACCTTCTCGACTAAATGAACATTTATGTACGTGCACTCGTTTCTCGTTGAATACCATTCATCCTTGTGATCACATTAGAAATGCATATGGCAGAAAAACAGAACAATTTTGGGTTCTAAACAAAATATGTTGGGGAAATCTCCTTGACCACAAGCCACCAAATCAGGAAGAAGGGTTTTCTAGATCAAACAACTTGTCTGCATCCAATCGTACGCTACTCACCAGAATGTGAGATTAACAGCCGACCACCATTTCTAGACATCAACACTATTGAGAGAATGATAAGGTTTTTCCGACACAATATTCACTGAAAGACTATAGGTATCGGTCAACATCCATACCTTGACAGATTTGCATCATTAGAATACCAGAGAGTATTGATGAAATTACTGACCGGACGAGAAAGCTTGGCGGCAGTGTCAGTTTAAATAATGAGGTATGCCAACTAGAGCAGGCACTTCCGGAGACTGAATATCGAAAAGGAAATCTGGACTCGTTTCGAAATGACCAGTTTACCAGATGTTCCGCAGTAGTTTGACAACTACATTTCACAGGTAAAAATGTCGATTAATTGGACGGTGCTTGTAGTCAGGTGCTTAAAGTATGCTATCCATACAAAGCCAGTGGTCGTATTTGGAACAGTCCGAATTCCCACTTCCCCGATCATACAAAAAACGTCTTAGTTTAACAAATCAATCGTAATCCGTAAGTGCAGGTTTAGATATGGTAAGGCCATGTTATCAGATCTTACCTAGGAGCATTGGTTATACAAACCCACCAGAATGAGTTCGTTAACGGGTTATGCCAACGGTTAGCAGCTTGGTGACGAACACCCTGAAACACACTGCTCTTTTCTCGGTAGGGATACAATACTCGCTTCCGCACATTCTAAGGCACTTGTGATCATGTGTTGTCACCGCGCTTATTGTACATAGAAGGAACCGTTTGCATTATGAACGCTACCTCTGTGGCAACCGAATTTTGTGTGCTTAAACCATCTATAATGAAACCAGTAGAGACGCAACGAAATCCGGTCTTGCACAATTCAACGCACGGTGCCCATCTTTTTTTTTAAGGTTTTGTGACTGTCACCCTCAAAACGACACTCCACGACCGGTTTCATCCTTGTTTGGACCCATCAGGTAGAGATTGTCTGCGCGGGGTTGAACCGGCTACTTTTCACGTCATGAGTCAATAACCAGTGCACAGTAGCTATCAGAAATGAACTGGCTGGTTTAACAGGAGGGCTGACTACTGTGATTGCAAAAGACGCTTGGTCTACAAAGTTGTTTATTGCATGAAGTCCCGCACAGGTTATGTTAAAACACAGGACCACGAACACGTACACTTATTTCCATAGCTGACGTGTTTTCACACACATTGGGTAGCAGTATGTTGTCATTCGCTCTGGTGTGATGTCCCCCATAGTGCTTACACAGCAGTCCAACAATCGTTTCTGATCCACCATCTTACTGAAGTTGAGACCTCTCTTTTAGTCCTCGAAAGTACGCACTAGAATATTCACAAACGAAGCAGTCTGTTGTACAACGTGGACAAGCTATAATTTAAGTACATAAAATTCCCCCGTCACATGCAGTGCTTATGTGACTGGTAATCACACGGACAAAACCACCGACTCGTAACACTTTCGTAACCCCAAAGGTAGTCGATTCGATTCCCCACTCACATTATCTCCACCTGATAAGTCCAAACCGGTCACGAAGTGTCGGTTTGAAGCTGAGCATCACTTTGAGCCTTTGCAGCTATAGGCAGTGCGAACTAGCAATCCGAGATGTACTGAGTTCAACCGTGCTGACTGGAAGTAAACAAGTCCTAAATCAAGTGTATTTTTCGTTTTCTTACAACCTTTTTGGTTACTCGATTTCCACAAGAAACTGCCATATGGGTTGCCGTTTCGGCGGGCTAAGCACAATGACTCAAGTAACGCACACAATTGAGAAACAGGAACGTAACATGAATTCCTTCTGAACAAGCTACGTCCACTTGTAGTGTTGTGTTCGCAAAAGACGCTTGGCCAGCGAGTTCGTTTATCGTGCAAACTTCCGTATAGGTCATGTCAAAAACTAAACCACAAAGCGTACACTCATTTGCACGACATACATGCATTCACATACATTGGGTGAGAGTACGTTGTCATTCGTTTTGGTGAAAGTTCTCACACAGCATGTACACACGATTCCGATAGTCTCTTCTTGTCCTTCGTGTTCGGGGCTTGTCCTTTTGTTCCTGAATGTTGCCTGTGTGTAATACACTACTTGAGAGTAGTATACTACTCACAACGAAACTGCCTGTCATACAACAGTAGCTACGGTGATTCAAGTTCTGCATAGGGGATTATTATTAGCTTGAAATGTTCGATCATCGAGAACGAAATGTGTTGCCTATGAATTATCTTGTAGTAAGTCCTCGTAACTCAGACTGCTTGGCATGAATTCCAGAAAAACTAACTTACACATTCCAGTTGATCATACAATGCCGCATTCAGGCAGCTGCTGGTACCGAAGCTGATTTATTGCGGAATCTGACACATACTGTGTCAAGTTCACCAATATGTTGGTTACCCACTTGGTGGTGTGAGGTTTTTACAGGCCGCAACTTGGTGTCGTCAGCTAGCGATCAGATAACAATGTACCGGTGTGAAGACCCCCGTCGCGTTCCTTGTTGGGGACGTATCACGAGCCTTACTATCTCCACACATGTTCTTTCCAGATCCGCGGTTAAGATTTTGTTTCCGTGTATGCCAGAACGTGATGACTGGCGCAATTGTGTGTCGTTTTTTGTTGTGACACGGAAGTAAGGCGCCTTAACCCATCCACTGGATCACAATTTGAATAGTATCGGTTAGTATTGTCTATCCTACGACCAGTGACTGTTTCTCTATTAGCCGGAAGTTTAGCACTGACATTTGGCGTCCACAGCATTCGTGTTTATACACACGTTTAGAATGTGATTTTTGTCGTCTATAGTTTCCCCATCTTGGGGTTGAACAAGGTGTGGAGTCCCGGTCTATGATTGTAGTTCACACTTGCCGATTACTTGCGCCGTTGTTGTATAACAGCCATCAACTCTGGCATACTGCTTACAGTGAGGATTTGCATTCGTTATTGCATACTCAGAAAGAAACTGTTAATTTTCTAAGGATGCTGGAGATGTTCAATATTTTCCTGTACACACGTTTTGAACGTATGGTGACCTGTTCACTTTCCATTAAAAGAGTTAATCCATACTCGGCGACCTTCCATTCACGTACGCAATTTTTTGTACTCAGCGCACTGTATACTTTTCTGCGCTACATTCTATTCAGTTGCTTGACTGGCTAATATTCACTGTGATATCAGCAGAGTCGTTTGTTTGGAAGGAAAAGTCTGACATCCATGAAAGCGACTCGGTCTTTCGGAAGTCACAAATTGGTGGGTTGTTTGTGTTCGTTTGTTCTTTCTGGTTAAGCGCTGTTAATCTTTGATAGCTCCAGAGTAGAATCAGAATTTCATCCTATTTCCGAACAGTTTCAAAATATGCCCTCACTTGTCATCTTAATCGTATGCTGCGGAGTTATTGCTACTCGGATTGTACATAAAGATTAAAAATTAAAAAAATTTCAGAGGTTTTATATCGATAATACATGGATATATTGTAGTGTATCATCGTTTGGCTCCTCATTTCGTTCTGATTGTTTCATGGGGTGGCTCTCCAGAACCACTTAAACAATGGACAGCTTTTCGGTACAACCATCATGAAAAAGTAAACATGTTTTCAACTACTGGTTATCTTTCACTGTATCCAACGAATGATCAAGTATCTAATTCGGTTTCACAAATCTGTCCATGACTTCTCTGTATGCGAGATGAGCGGCGACTTCGTCTCTATTTGGCAGGATTCACGAGAGTGATCCTATTGGAAAAGTCCAGCAGTATAACACACTATATGAAACGCACTAGTGTAGTGGAATTGACAAATGAACCAGCAATGTTACAAAAATATTCACAATGACTTCCAGTAATTGTTAGCAATAGATTCCACCACACTAGATCCGCTGTGGAGTGGAAAAGGTTTACTTTTGAATAGCAGATAAGTTGCAGTGAAGTCGGTTTCTCTACTGTGCTAAAAAGATGTCGCCACGGTTAGACCACGGTAATAATGAACACGTGAAATCAAAGGGTGTGGCGTGCGAGGACAAAGTGTGTATTGATTCAAACAAGAGACGAATAGTTTGTGCGTACAATGAACATAATGGGTATGAAAAATAGTGTGTAAAGAGAGAGGGCATAAATGTGAAAGAATCTACACTCTCGAAGTGCGTATGGCAACAGATAACAGATTAATCGCTTTGATCCTATGTATTGTTATCTAATCAGGAAAGTGCAGCATACGGAACATGTTAAGCCAAACTAACAACGTATGGATCGAGTAGTGATATAATTCCAGACCGAAAATATCAAAGTATTAGCCTGATTAGGACAAAATTAGACTGAAAATTAAAACTAACAAGAAAGTACAATGGGGTGTGATTATTAAAAAGATCACTTGTTATAGTCACTACACACCTTCTGAAGAAATCCAGTAAGAATTGCGTGTGCATTTGCTGTTTGAGACGGGGAAAGAAAAAACATTATGTCACCTTGAAAAGACCAGAGTTCTGGGATGATACATGCAAAGAATAATGAAGTCGAGGAATTGGACGAGGACTGTCAAAATTGGCGGGAAAGTGGATCGAGAATGGCTGGTGAGCTCAAATCAAAATTTTATTTAGATAGTTTATTTCTCGCAATGTATCTTTCCTATCTCCTCGGACTGTCCAGCGCTTGAGTCTCTTGAAAGAAATGGAGGTTGTTTCTCAACGCACCATGTTCAAAACGCCTGAGGATGAGAGGAACTGTAAAATACCCATGCGACATGTGCAAAGGAATTACTCACCATATCAGCGTATTCCTTTGACAAACAATAACCTGTCGATCTGCAACTTTATCGAAGTGGAACACTTAGTGTTGGTTTCTTCCCTTGTTTTACTGCTATGAACACATCTAAGAGTTGTAGAACTCAGGAACGCAAGATCATTAGCATGCGTGTTGACAGTAATCTGAACAACATCCTCGAGGTATAGATACATATCAATGCGTAAAGTAACTTAGAGACATGAGTACAAAAATAGGCGACCGCATGCACGCCTTCATTTACCTATGTCTATATATGGGATGATTGGGAAAAGCCTGAGCACCTAAGTGGAAAAAACGAGGTGAAAGCGTGGCGGGAGTTCCAAACCATAAGTTACACTACTGAGGTGTTCCGACAGGACTGAAAATCAAGTGTAGCGCTTCTTTCAGAAGGGAGCTGATTGGAAAGCTCATGGGACTGCGAAAATTGAATTCAGTTGTCAGTGCACTTGAAAGTATTTCAATCAAAACTCCTAGTAACAGAAAACGTGTATTATTTTTTTGTAATTAGGTGCAACAAATCGAAAAAGTTCGGGTAATTAGATAAAGTGATTCTTTCACTTGTTTGTTCGTATTTAATTGATTGAAGTGACTCGAAAAATCGTGGAACAAAAAAGACGCGTTGTTTAACTGCAATCGTTATTTCACAAAATATATCGAATTTTCTGGAACGTACGTTATTCGAAGCTCCCTGCTGTCATAGTCGTCTGGCAGTAAACAGAGCAAGAGTCGGGGCCATGAGTTTGTCGTAATTCACAAAGGATTTTAGGAGAGGAACGCTTTTTGTAGACAAAAAAGGGTGTGGCTGATGGGAAGTCTTCCACGAATACTATTCCCAGCCTGTCAGCAAAAATTACATCTTGCCGTTGTGGCTAATTGCATTTTATTTGGAACTATGATAGAGATAGGTGAATTGGTGTTACAGTGCTTGAAGCGGCCGATCCGTACGCATAAAGATATGAAGACTGAAAGACAGTTTGTGATGCACATGCGCTTACACTGATTGCCAGTAAGGCTGTATAGGGTGAAGTACTAATATGTGTCACACCAAACGAGGTTCATAGGTGCTGTGGCTGTACGACGCTGGAAGAGTAAGTGATACAAATACATCTACTCACATAGGAGTACAAACAAATGACATTTCGGCTGCAATGACTGGTAAATTCACTTTGAGTATGTTTAGTAGGCTTAAAAGAACCCATACTAGTGCTTTCTATTGTAAAGGATTAGCATGTGCAATAAGGGAGATAGAAATGTCCAACCATCCTGTGTGCTGCCAGATAGCATGCTATCGTGTGGATGTCGCGGTATCCCAGACTACTCAGAAGGGAAGCAAAACATCTTTCACACTGCCATCCACAATCTGTGGTTACATTGCACTACTATGTGTCCCAGAAGCGACTTCCGTTGTAGACATCGCGATTTACTCCCAGCCATAAAAAATGTTCAGTGTCAAGCTTGACTGATGCGCTTATACTCGTGTGGGACAAGTTGTGTAGTAGGTCACACATAGCGCGGCCGAAAGATATAAGCACCCGAGGAGCGGTGTGCTCTGGAATGTATCGCAGAGCACCGTTCAGTCTGAAGATATTAGGAGTACGGGCTATGGTGTGAGAGATCTCATCTGACGAAGATTCATGGTCTTCGGACCAATGACTTGTACGACAGCGATGACAGACGTGTTAATACCATTGTCAGGAGATACGTTAAGATTACCAAGACTCAACAAAAGTACAGGAAGCCAGGTACACAAAGAATAGGCAGGATTCCTGTCTGGTCATGAGTGAGCTGATAACCTTTGTACCCTGCGACAGATTTTGAAGTATCGGCATCCTCACAGGCAGTCAATGATTATGGTCCTTGTAGACCTAAAGGCTGCTTTCGACTCGGTTGCTCGTAACATTCTCTGGAACTGTCTTCTTTACAACGTCAAACTAGGGAAATACTCGAATCTGTCAAGATCACTGTATGCGCAATCTGCAAGCGGAATGAGGGTTTATGGACAACTGCCTCTGGCATAAATCAATTCCAGCGCTGTTGTTCAAGGATGTGCAATCTGTCCCTTCCTGTTCGATTTTGTCATGGACGACGTTTTGGAACGTGTATTTGAGGATTCCAATGAGCTTGGTATTGAGGTTCCTTCTGGAGCTGAGTTGATTGATCTGGAGTGCGCAGATGTCATTGTCTTACTTAGCCCCTCTACCGAAGACATGCAGACCATGCTGGACAAGGTGAGTGACCAAGCTGGTTTATGTGGAATGTGCTTCACAACTTCAAAGCATAAGACGCTTCTTCAAGACTGGTGCATCCTCATTCCTACCTTCTTTATTGCAGTCAACCCAAGTGAGAATGTGGACACAAATATCTGAGTAGCATTATCCCATAAGCCCACAATATTGTGTGGAGAGTAAGGAAACCAGTTGCCTTTGCCAACCTGCGTCATCTGCAGCTTCGAAGATTTTTGGTTGTCGCTGAAAGGGGGGGGGTACATAGTGCTTATGTGATTTCTGTTTTGTGGTATGGTTTGGAGGCGTGGCCTGTTCGGAAGACGTCAATAGCCTTGCTGCGTCTGACCATAGTTTTCTCCGCTAATCCATGCACATCAATTGGAATGATGGTGTGAGTAGAGCGGTCGCTCGCCGGCGCGTATTACGAAATGCTTGGGATGCACGATTATTTGGTCGACCAATCATGTTGCACAGACCGCTACGGTTGGGTTACGCACCGCGCACGCTGATTGAGATCCTCGTGTTTATTCAAATCGTTGGCTGGAAAAGCTATCCGATGTGGCAGTGTGCTGCAGTCAATGGCATATCTGCATCCACGCTAGTTCCAGTTCTTTTGTCTAGTCTTCTTTTACTAAGTTTTAGCCCTTTCAGTAACGTTCTCTTCTAGACTATTCCAAGTCACTGCTGAGATGAATGGCGGCACGAGTCACAGTACCTTCTGGTCAGACTCATGGACTTTGTAATGGTGATGATGATGAAAACAATAACGATGGCAAAGATGATGATGACAATGATCGGGATGATAATCATGATAACCATCATCAAAACTATGATCATGTTCATTTGCCCGTAAAAAATGGCTTTCGAATTTTTATCTGCCAACCTTTCTGGTTTTGTCAGGTCCTCGGGGGTAGATGACGAACTTCCACCAAAATCTTGCCTTGATCAACCGATGGTCGTGAGCTTCCATAACAGATACTCTAGAACAGCGCTTTACCTGTGCTTCAGTGGAAAGGGTGTATGGTGAGGAACTAACACCAGAATGAGTGCTAGCTCGTAGTCACCTCTGACAATCAAACCCTCTTTACCTGTCCGGTTTTTCCTTTCATTCGGCCCAATTGTCTGTGGGCGATAAGACTTCATTAGGGTTCACTCAAACCTCCAGTTCTCGAGGTAAGTTCGTAATCCCTCACTTTCCAAAGATGTACTTTGGTCTTTAAAAATGAAGCCGGATTGTAATCCAGCACCAGCCTATTTCCGATCAAGGACGCCCGTCGCTTCGGCCTGATTAGAAACCATTCTGTCGTAACGACCACGGATCAGTGGTTACTTTCTGTATGTAAAGGTTCCTCTAACGACCACTGAGCCTCCGGAGTCCGCTGTTTATTTCGATTAACCCCTTTTAATTGCTGATACTGTTGAAATGTCAAGGCATAAAAAGACACATCGCTCTTCACCTCTAGCTTATAAGCTCTTTGTTTCACACGATCGTATATTCTGAAACCAGTCAGTATGTAACATCTGGTGAAATGCTGTCAACAAACATTGTTTTATATTTTTCAAAGCAACAAATTCACGTGGTTCCAGTGTCCGAGTTCCAGATCACGACGCCATCCTAAGCTGCTTGAAGCCGCTTTCATTACGATCGAACCGGTCTTGACTCTTCGACAAACCACTCACTTCGAATCATTGTTTCTTCTTATAACTAGTTTATTATACCCTGGGGTCCTTCATCTTGTTTACGACTCTGACTTGAAAGTCAAAACGTTCATCACGACAATTTGAAATCCGTTGATGTCTTCCATCATGGCCATTCACATTTCGCAGTTGCAGAATGTAAATGTTTTAGCGAACACTTTATAAAAACATTCCGTATGCTTGAAGGAACGTTTATCCACTGGGAGAACCATATCAACGGCGGTGGTGGAGACGTAGAAATTGGAATAAAGACTCGTATTCCAAAGGTTAGGGTGGTATTCAACAATCTGACACATCTACTATCTGTGCTGCCACAAGCGACCTGGATAAGCAAGAATCGTCTCCGTCAGGGAGATGGGTTTTTATTTGACATTCTGTCTTGTCACAAATCGGTGATCAACTTTCACATCCCCAACATTCAAATTTCCGCAACCAGAACAGCCTTGAGAAAACACTTCGATGTTACATCGCGCAACACGAAGCATTTCTCAGAACGCAAAATACTGTCTACCAATGCCTAGATCGATTGAAAATCGAGCATGCTGTGAACATCCATTCCTTTCAGATACACGGACGGGGATTTGACACATTACATTTGCGTTTGGAATGTGCCACCAGAACAAATTAAGATCACTTTGTTGTTAATCTCTCACTGGTTAACAGCTATGAAATTACTACCAGCTAACTGTAACACAAAAGGCGTATGCCAGAAGTAGCTCCAATTAACTTTGTCCAGTTATGCACATAACACTACAAATCAAGAAACTTAATGTATTACACAAAAGTTTATGAACGGCGTAAACGTGCTGAGCTCTTGTGATCGTTGATACAGGATGCTGGTTGACTGTCTCAAAGCAGAGCCGTTACGACGAGTTGGTTTTGTCCATTACTTAGCAAAAAAGGATACACGGTCCGGGAACTTTGGACTAACTAATCGATCAGGCGACAAAACTTTTATAAAGAAACATGACAATTCCAAAATCTTTCGCTTCGAGTATTGCAGTTAAAGACCATAGTTGTGCAGAAACGTCTGAAATGTAGCGAAGTGTACTCGGAAAATGGAGATCTATTGGTTAACAAGGAGGCACCACAGTGAGGTAACCTTCATAAGAGAATATACAACTGGAGTCGGACGTGCGGCTCATGTGAACACTTTAAGTGACATACGGCAAAGCTGCTAGCTACAGAGTTTGGGTGTGTAAACATGCATACGTGCACCTATAAGTAAACACCCGGAAGCTCACATGAGCTTACCCATATCGTCTTCATTCAGTCGGTATCGGTTATGTCACAGTTTCTGTATCGGTCGATGACTACACACAAGCTTGGCACTTTTACGCCGCGTTCAGGTAGTTTGAAATACACACCGTCTACCACACATTCAGTGGCTTTGAAGATGTAATAACGTATGCTCACTCAACATACGCCGGTGGAGTTACCTTGGTGTGGTCTGCTCATGCGTTAACAATTCAATTACAGTCCGATCCCTAATTTTGGTGTTGTCGTTAGTTATGATGGGGTAACCTCGAAATTGGGACCAGAAGAACTTGTTGAAGTGTAACGACTGGATAGTGTTGAGCTTCAAATGGATGCAATTTGAATTGCAGTCAGATGGATCATGGTGAGGCGCAACACCTTTGAAGCGCTCCTCATAGATGTTCATCGTATATCCAATCAGAAATCTCCACTACTTACAAGTATATGTTGAGCACCGTACACAAGTGATTGCACCTTACACATTCCAACAGACTCCTTAATCAGCCCTTTTGTGAAAGAGGTACTGGACTCGACTTTCAGCCCTATTAGAACTCGATAGTAGTACACATCCTTATCAAGTCCGGTATTTGAAATCTGGTCACGTTTTAACCAGGCATTTGTGCTGACCACTGAGTTCATATCAGATGACCGGATCGTACCATGCAAGCGCTCAGCCACACTTGCTCGCGAGTAGTATTCAGATTGCCCAGTCGCCTCAACAGGACGTACCAATTGCCCTTTTAAATCTAATCGATGGCCCCAAGACAAGAACTTCTCTCCCAGTTGAAAGCCCCGAACTTTTTAAACGTATGGAACGGTGTTTTGAGTACTGGAGCAGTGGTCAACATGAGTGTCTCATGAAAGCCTGGTCGAAGTTCATACCCCAGTCAGGTAAGGATGTACACTACTAACAAGCTGTTACAAGAGGGAAACTAGAGTGTGGTGCCTCTCTTAAAAAAGGGTTGGCCGAAGAGTCCATGAGAACTTGGAATTTGCACACAATTGCGAGTGGTATTTAATTTATATCGACCAAAACTCCCCCCATATTTATCAAAATTCATAAGTAATTCGAACGCTTTCATATGGTCAGAGACATCGACCCGACTGAGAAATCATGGGTGAGGAGCAATCGATCGGAGTTGATAGGACAATTGTTGTACTTTCATCAGGCAGGACGGTGCAATCTGAATAGTGCTCCCAGGCAGTGAGGTCTGAATATTAGGTTTTACTGTTTCGATCAAGCTCGGTCTGAGACAGATGAAGCAGCACTTCATAGCCATGGGAGTAAAACATGAATTCCGGTCCGACAGAGGAAAGGGATTGTGGATCAGTCCTAACGACAGAGAAACTGGGGTCTAGTGCTTCACTTTGAAGTACGCTAGGTGAACAGTTTGTTGTGGCATCCGGCACTGCTTTTCACCTTGCTATCGTCTCTTCAGAGATTTGCAATAAATTAACACAGAGTACAATAACGCGTATTGACCCAAAGTAAGGTGGTCACAACGCTTTCTTTAGGCCACAACAAAAACAAGGTGATTTTCACAGTCAGTACGGAATCAAAGACTTCTACGAGATGGTATACGTGTAGGAAGTAGTACCGAGAAAAACGTGTCCGGTGAATCGTCACAACCAAAATACGTAGTGCTTTTGGGCAGATTTTTCTACAATAAGTCAGATATTGCAAACATTTTGTCCACCTTCATAAAGAAGCTCGTCAACATACAGAGTTAACAGCTCACAAGTACCCCCTATTTATCGCGATCCACAGTGCTGAACACTCAAGAAGCAATATATATTTTAACCTTAGGAATAGTCACCATCAGATACTGAGTGTGGAAGATGCGATTAGATGAGAGGTGTTCAGTGCAAATCTCTGACTGTTAATCGTTAAAGAAAAATGTTACGTGGGGGACCGAACGATATCGATAGTTTCGACTTAGCTGAGACAGGCCTGTCGCAGGGTCACCGGTCGAAGCATGACAGTTACTGCGTATTCTCTGAGGGTCATATGACAACCCGAGAGTTATTTGTAGATTAATGCGGTTGAACACGTGATGAAAATAATTTGATCGTGACTAATTTTTCCGACAGTTTGTGCAGTCGCAAGTGTCATTGAGATCAGCCAATGGTAGACTGTGATTTCCTCACTAATGACGTACACCTTTGAATGCGAGCTCTTGTTTCATGAGTAATAACTGCTTAGTGCAACCAGTCCAAGGTCTTCTTATTAATTGCGTGAGAGGTTTCGATTCAAGTAAGATTTCTGGGCTTATTCGAAGTCCCGAATTTCGAGTACTACAGTTGTCTACGAAGGGGATAAAATCGCCGAGTTCTGCCTGATAAAATAAGATGAAAGTTTAGTGAGTTGAGTTCAGCTGATCACCAAATCAGGCAAAAGGGTATTCCTCATTTGAATTCACTGCTTCGTCTGCAAAACGTTTGTAAAGAAAGACAATCAAATTCTGTATGAGAATTTCTCGCTTCTTTCTGAAATCAACTTACAGAGAGCCTTTCGGAAATGCCTCGAACCAGCGGACATCTTTACAAGCTGAGCTTAGAAAGATCGTAAGTATGATGCATCCAAGCCATACACAACTATCCATCTATGGGTCTTTGGAAAAGAGGATAAATATTGGCTGATTATCGTATCATCGGCGAACAGAGTGGCTGGTCATTTTCCAGTGCCTGATTACAAAATAACATGGTCACAGTAGGCATTAGTGAACAAAGCAATGGTATGAGTTGGTAATGCAATTAGGATGTGCATGTTCACATGTATGATGCACATGTTATGTTCTGACGTAATTTGGTTTTGGAATTGGTAATGCATACCTTCGCAGTGAGTTCTGGGACAAGATGGCAGACTCTCCTTAAACATCAGAATATTGTTTCTTTCCCGAAACTTCGGCGGCGTTTCTGTGTTTCCGTCCACCTTTGCTATAAACCTGCAACTATCATACTATTGAGTCTAGGGGTACATTCCCCAAGTTCCCTTCTACATTCAAATAAACCACCGCAGTCACTCAGCATCTCGCCAGCAGGTTTTCATGCTAATTCATCCTATGTAATTTACGATTCAGCCCATGTATTCACCTTGATCATTTTACATAGTCTGCACAAATGGAAATAAGCATCAGTTATTCTTGTATTTCGCATGAGACCAGGTTGTTCCAACGTTGTTATGCCATATTTGTCCAATGTACACTGCCGAACTATACATTAGTAGTATAGCTCGAAACCGTAGAAAGGTGGCCCCTTAAAATGGCGTTATTTCGGGATGTATAAATGTGTGGCGTACATATTCAACATTTACGCTAATGATCGGTGGCAGTCACCAAACCTAGGAGCACATTTACCGCTCAGTGATACTGAAATTGCGGTAGGTCTACGAGAAGAGCGCAAGAGAACCGATCAGTGAAATGTGGTTGTGATGCAATTGGCATTTGTATTCCTGAATGCTCGTGCTATTTCGCCGATGCGATCTATCTCAGCTCGTGACTACTTTGACTGAATGTACTGCTCCTTGCAGAAGACAGTAAACATGCAAATGAGTGAACACCAATGTAACGTAAAAATGCACTGAGAAGCTATTGTTGAAGATGACGGACTGTTAATTAATCCATAGCAAATAATGTCGTTAATATCCCAAGCTCCTTCTGAATGTTAAATTGTACCAGAGAAGCAATTCGTAAACGCACAAACATGGAGGGACAGGGATGTCTTCGATTGCAACCCTCCGATCAGTTCAGCTAAACTGCGCGCGCACACACACACACAAAACAGTTTGCATACTTATACGGTAAAATAAAATTTCAGAAGCAAATAAATAATTACTATCAAAAACTAACTCAGTAGAGCTGATAGACAGTAATCGGCAGTTTTGGCTCCGTTCGCAATCGATACGGGAGCTAAGGACCGTACGCTCAAGCGCACTTTTCAGGGCAATCACTGCACGTGTTGTCACACAACTGCACATCCATAGCGTACTAGCGGCGATGTCCACTGCACATTTGTGATTACTGTACAAGGGGAGATCCATCGTATTTTCAACATAGTTACTTTGCAGTCCTCCAGTTCTGTGTGCGTCGTCGATGATAGCGTTTCCCTGATCTTACTCTCTAATAATATCTCACTGAGAGCTGATTATTAGTCTCGTTTCAAAAGCATAAGTTCGCAAACAGGTCAACAAAACCTCGGATTTGTTTGGGCCATCTTCATCGCACAGACATATAGTGTCCCCAGTTGTTGCAACACATTGACTTGTTGTAACCTTGATTCAACAAACCACGTGTATAGGCCGGAGCAACACGTCATCGAGCAAGTAGCATCCCATTTCCGTTCGACCGAAGCAAAACATGGCAATGTTATACGTACATACTGATTTGTTATTAATGTCCAAACGAAGTTGTCAGATCTATCGAGCGTACATGTGAACAACTGCACCTGTTATTGAGTGGTACCAACTGAGTAACTAGAGAACCATAAGAGCTATGAGCCGCAAATAAATGACAATCCTCAGACAAATTACTGTGTTTATTGCGATCTGATACCACAGTTACGATATTGTAAAGTGTAGTCGAAACCAGCAAGCGCGTACGGATGGAAGTTGAATCGCGTAACATAGAGTGCTGCTGTGTTGTTGGCACCGTTTTGGTTTTCGTCTATGTAAGTCGTGTGCGTGACTTACTGGGCCTTTGGCTCATGCGTGTTTGTGCTGTTTCCTTTTACAGGATTGTTGTTGGAACCCCTACTTGGGAAGAACGCTGTTCCCCGGTGTCTCCAGGTTGCCCCAAAGTTGGTCCACAAATTTTACGGGCATCAGAGAAACGGCCGGCTTGCATGTTACAATATATGCATCGACTAGGCCGTCCGATCCAATATGAACAGTGAACTGCTTCAGCAACCTATAACCCCTAGTCCATCCTATAAAAACTCCATTCCCGAGCGTTAAGTTTAGCCACGTATTTAAAGAGATGTTTGCAGTCAGACAAACAGTGCACGGCAAGCAAAAGTAGCAACGCACATCATCACTACGTTTAGAGAGTGTGCCTCATCTGACGTGCAACACGAACACGTCTATCTTGACTTGGTTAAGCGTGTTGCACTTTAGGACAATCATGTACACACGTGTAGACGAATTTATGAGAAGATCCGTGGTTGCTTTATCGAAAAATACATCGATGGACAATAAGTGAATCATGCATTTCGGATGTTAGTGAACCAGATATAAGCGCTACTGGCTATGGATCACGCTCACCTCTTTTTGTGGTCCGAATCGAATACTTAGGCAAAAACATATACATTCCACCACATAAAGGTCCTCCCCAACCATCCTAGTGGAAGGGTTTCATCGTCAATTGAAAGCAACACTGATGACAACACCGCCGATCGTTTTACCAGTCATCATTTTCAGTCAGAACACCGCACTGAAAGGTGCCTTTGGAACATTCTTATAGCCATAAACTGCATCCTTCCAGAGAATTTCCGTCACATGTACCAACAAAGGTGAACACCGCCGTCATTTACGGCACGTGATACATTCAACACCCGTCTCTATGGAAGACAAAGCACCATTTAAAAAATTTCATCTCAATTTAAGCATATGTTCGTTTGTACTCATGCTGACTTGCTAAGGAAACTGACTCGACTTCCATGAGATGAATTCCTTAAAGTGCTTGATCACAAAGAAAGATATTTCACGATCGACATTAAGTGAATCCACGACCATTGACATATTAAAGGTTGTCCATATCGTCAGTGACTCACTTCCTTTGCTATGTTCGACAGACGGGTCACCCAAAGCGACTACTGATTACTTCTAATTGAGAGTTCGACCAATTTTCACCGGGATGACAAAGTATACAAGGGAGGCGAATGTACATCAAAGATATGGTCGAAGACAACAACGCTACCCAATAAACTGACATCTGAAGTGGTTAGTCTGGTTGTTAAAACCGTGTTATCACTTTATCCTCAGGGTATACAAAAAGTGTGGTATCCATCACTACTGTGAATGGTGGAATTCTAGACACCTCGGTAGTTCGGTGTCTTGGCCCTTTTGTCTGAAGTACGATAATAGCTTGTCAATTCAGTTTTCTTTTTGACATGATGTGTGAGGGTGCACAGCCATTAAAACAACGATCCAGTCCACTGATAGCAACTAAGACCGAGCCATAGTGAACACGAAGTCTAGTTGCGACCCATATGGTTCCGGTGTATGCCAAAGATCAGAATGAATTGACCCGAAATTAAGAGATACAGTTCAAACTTTCACCTCTGTGGAGAAAACGTGACCAAAGTTGTTAAGAGCAAGGAAAGAAGTGACCAGATCCAGCACAGACTGCCAAGGTTTCAATGGTGAGAAGAAGCATCCCAACAGTGACATACAAGAAGGCAATCAACATCGCCTTTTTAACATCTATAAAGCCATCACCACGTACAGAACGCAAGGATAATCCATTCGTTGTACACAGGCGGCGTCCAGTTGATTACGAGTTTCTTTGCCGGTCTTAGTGAAAATTACTTTCGACCTCGTTCGCAACAGATTCCTCCGGATGGAATACCAAAGCAAGATCGCTTGAATCCAACACAGGTGGTTCGACACCGAAAATCTCACTTTCAAGGGCTAGATACTAGCAAAAGAGGCAGGTATCGCCGGTCCATGAGTTATATAAACCAACAGACATTTGTCCTTGTATAGACACACACGCACTAAGACTGACTAGACGTTTAAGGGTGTACAGTCCGTTACAAAAGCATAAGCCCCCACTAAACAGACAAGCAAGCAAGCAGTGTGCAAAATATGCCATCGTTTGCGTATACCGCACACATTAACTTTAGGGGATCAGACAGTCAAATATTAGTCGTGGTCATAATCTCCAGAACCACACTCACTAGTACACATAAGTCTATCAATTTGTGTAGAACGCCATGATCAACAAACTCAAGGAATGTGGCTGTGAGATTTAAAATCTCCGCATTCGACAGTTAGATCAATGCAAACTCTGGCTTTTTGGTAGTAGCCGTGTCTTATGTGGACCAGAAAGCAGTAAGAAAAAAAGAGGTTCGTCGCTATGTACCATAATGGGCCATACACAGATTGGACATGATCAGACTTCTCAAAACTATGCAAGCACAGTCGTGATAACCAACGTTCCAGAGCCTAAAGGGGCGATTGGTGTGTCACCTGGTAACGGAAATCATGCAGTGTGAAAATTGGAAGCCACCAGATTGGATGTTGCACCCTGATCCCAACGCACAAACCTGCTGTATTGGTGGTCACCTTGGTTATCTATAAAGTGTACGTAGCCTATGTTAAGCTAGGCGAACAACCAAACATCCGAGTCACCGAAGCTGTCAATGTTCCTATTCAAGAAGTGCTCGACATATGGAATTTAACATTATTTTACTTGTGGTATGAATATGAATATCTGAAGTATGAAAAATGAGAGAATACATTCCTTTAACAGTAAAAATAAGTGAACGATATTTTCAAACGCGCGAAAAAACGTTTCAAAAGGGACGTATAAAACAGCGTATGACTTGTCCGGATAGGAGGACGTTCCTGATGATTGCACAGTACAGGTAACACTGGATACGAACGTTCTCTAATCACAGATCATCAGTGAACAGCGCATAGAGCCTGAACACGAAAGATTACCGGTGGCTTTTGACTAAGGCAAGTTTAGCATATTGTGAACGGCTAACCAATGATGAGTGCATTCGTACACAGAACGCATCGCCGGTATGGCCAGTTCCAACATGGCCACCCGACATGCTTCACGTCCAACAAGTTTGCTTCCTTTTGGTTGGCTTTCAATAATATGATCGACTAGTTGTTCACGCGTCGGTAAAGCATGTAAGCCCAAACCAACGGCTTTTCGGACAACCCAAGGGTGAAATGGACTCAAGTGGATGTCGTAGCCTTCTTTGACCAATTTGCATAGTGTTACGTCTTCGGGTGCTGAGTTGTAAACATGAGAAAATAGAAAATCAAAATGAATGATAGTCGAACAGGATGGCTAGTATGCAACGAAGAACAAAGTAAACATACGCACATCACATCAAGGCTTTACATCGAAGCTTAACTCAGATGACCAAGAAGACCGTGGTGACCATTCAGTGACCAACTTATAAAAGCTAAACAATCTTTCGGACGTCTCAGCGTTTATTTTACAGGCACCTTACCTCAGCTAAGCAAAATTGACAAATTTGACTGATTGGTTAGTTTCTGGATTCCCTCCGCTTTTGTCCACATTGACATGACAGCATCAACAGTTATTCATCACCTTCGTAAATCCTGTACGCTCGTTAGTAGCTCGCTGTATATTCCTTCGGATTACAGCGTAGGTCTCACGGCAGACGACTTGAAGAGGCTTCTACACAGCAAGAACATCGCTACAGTTAGAATCAATGCTGATAATTCCCAGGAATGAATGGTCAAGTTGGACTTTTAAAAATGACCTTATAGCAAACCATGACCTTGTCACTGGAATACAAAAAACGTGAAATTGCTTTCTAAGACAACTTACACACAACGAGGTCTCTGGCACGCACAGCTATGAATGCTACACCTCACTAGCGATCAGCTGCGTGCAACTGAGTCAGCTTCTGGTGCACCTCTTCCAAAATGAAATACGCAGCCGAACATGTTCATGAAGCTCTACACACACACCCCGTTTAATTCTTTAATATGGTGCCGTTAGTGGTAAGGCGAAACAGGTTGAGTATCACGCAATGTGAGGCAAGAAGCTCGGCCAGCTCAGCTCATCATACTAGCCTGTTGTGAATAATTCTGAACATCACGTATAGCTATTGAAACTTCCACTTTAACCGGGAAACATTAAATACCTGAGCACTCCAGTAATATTGAGAAGCATCATTAGAGAATATGGTGATGATTTCAGAAACCGCGAGTTCTAATTTAATTGTTTCTTTCACGGACCTGTCCCCCGTACATACCATTAAATCCGCCAAACATACTAACTTCAGACCCATGACGCCTCATTCGTCAATAAATGTCAGCCTCCCTTGATGTAGTAAACCACGCCAGACGATCACAAATGTACGGCCATTTTAGGAGCTGAGAAATCTGTTAAACTTACCCCCGCGTTATTCTGTTGTTTATTCTTATATACACATACTCTCACTTTCTTATTCTCATACGGCACCGACCTACCCTTTCACTTGCAATTGTACTTCGAATATAAGGTGATTCAAACTAACCCAGGCGTTTATGTTTATTCCCCATTAGTCGTCGTCTGCAAGCACCTACTAAAAGTTACCCTAACACAGTATCCACCAACAGTAGTTCCCGTTATCAAAAAGGGGGCCACAATTTATGCAACAATCGCAGAGGCACAAATTCGGCTTCTCACACGTCCAAGATGTTCACTGGTATTATCACCAAACCATACTGTAAAGGACAGAGAGAATTCCGATCTGGTCGGAGACACATTGACCACACTTCTACTATGCGAAGTATCTGGCAGCTTCGACACCTTTAACGGGCAGTCAGCGGCAGCACAACTTTTAGACCCGAAAGCTGCCATTAAATCGGACACCCGCAACACGTTCTGGAACTATATTCCTCGCAAACAAGTTCCCGACAAACAATTGAACCTGTTACGACCATTGTATGCTCACTCTACAGGCAGGATAAGAGTTTATAGACAAATGTTTCGAATGTTCTTCCAGTGGTGTACACCAGGGTATCCAAACTCCATCTTTTTGTTCAATTTCGTCAATGATGATGTTCCGGGTTGGCAGCTGAGGAACATAATGAGCTTGGCGTTGCGTTTTTTCATGACACTAATTTAACTGGCATGGAGTATCTGGAGGACACTGTCCTGTTCAGCCCCTCTGCCGGAAGCACATAAATCATGCTGATCAGGGTGAATGACCGGACTGATCTCCGTGGGACGCGCTTCACACTTTCAAAGGGCAAAGCTGCACATTAAGACTAAGGTATCCACACTTTCACGCTCTTCATTGCAAGCAACGTGTTTAAGACTGCGGGCCGCTTCATATACTTGACTAATAATATCTCGCCAGAGTGAATGTTACTAAGAAGGTACTGATGAGAACAGCAAAGAAGCCTATTAACTTTGTCAACTTTTGTCATCCGTAAATTCGGAATGATGTCCATTTGTCGCTGGAAGGAAGGGTCATCATCATCATCATCATAGACAGCAATACATCAGTGGTTCACACTAATGCTTAACTGCCACACAAGCCATGAAGAAACAGCAAACCTTATATAGAAAGAGAGAAGGAAAAAGAAGGGGATGGGAAGGGACCTAACTACTGAAAATGACTACGTCCCTATTCCAAACATTCAGCATCAAGGTGCCTACACCTTGCAAACAACACAACCGAGCTGCAAGTGAGAGTAAGGCGTCATCAGCGAGACAGCTTCCTTACGGCTTTCACTGCC
>QNGE01000715.1:32142-63325 GCA_008508345.1 Paragonimus westermani | reverse complement strand
GTGATTTTCCATCTTCTTTCATAACCACAACGATTGGTGTGGCCCATGCTGTTGAGTTAACCTGTGATATTATTCCGTCTTCCTTCAATCTGTTGAGAGCATTATGCAAATGTTCTCTCATTCCACAAGGTATTATTTGGCGCTTTCAGAAAAACCGTGTCCCCTTGTACCTCCAGTTTTGCTGGCTCTACTTTCATCCCTCCTGAAAGCTGTGAACAGTGAACAAGCAGGTTGCGTAACTAGGCTTGCATCTGTCAATTCGGACCACTTTTGTAATTAATGTTTAGCGAAACAACAGAGTTGAGTTGTTTTAAAGCTTCCAATCTCAGAATAGCTGGACATCCCTCTGACGACAAGACGCGCAATGGAATCAGCTCATTATCATTACTAACACTTGTTCAGCTTGTCAAGGTTTGTTGAGTTATTTTGATATTGCTGAGCTTTGATTGATGTTGAAAGGTGACCCTACGCTTTGCTCTCTTCCCCAAATGAACTTCATTACTCATCTTTATTCTTACACCACCTACTTTGACCGTTTCTCGTACCCATATTTAGTCCGAGCCCTGTAAGCTTTAAATGCCGAAATTACATTTTATCTTCCGTGTTTTCCTTGGATAACATGATTCTCGTCGTTTCTCGATGCACGAACAGTCGTTTTGCTCTGAACCAACCAATGACCATTTGTTTGAGTGAGCTCAACCCGATTTATCGTCCACCATTGTTGATCGGTGCCTGGTTGTCAGTTTGTTGTGCGGGCACATTCTTTCTTTGAGCTCTGAGGATTTTCACATTTGAGGTGAGAGATTAAATTTTCTTGTACATTGATTCAATTAGTACCGTATTAAATCCAGTTATTACAAGCGCCTTCTCGTTAACCGTTCCGAGGATAGATTATCTCTGTCGTTGAGTATTGAGAGGCATTTACTGGATCAACAGATTACGCGTAACTCGGTGTGAACGTGAATCGTCAGTGAACGATTCAATAATCACCACTCTCCTGCACGTCGTATTTCGGATGCTATCTTAGACTTCTCCAAAGCCTTCGACCGGGTTCCACACGGTCCTTTTGCACATAAACTAGCAGCTTATGAGAACCAGGGAGAGGTTCTCCGCTCGATTACTTCCCTTCTTGGTGACAGGACTTTTGGAGTAAAAGCGGCACGGGCGTTTCTTCTCTCTTCGTGGTCTCCGTGGTTGTTTCTCAAGGATCCGTACTTGGCCCATTGTTGCCTCTGATATATATAGCAACAATCCCCCAAGCTTATTACTAGCAACGCCGTTCTTCATGCTGATGACTTAAAAGTCTGGAATACGTGTGATCCCAATGCACTGCAAATTGACCTTGTCTGTATAAAGTGCTGGTCAGATGAATTGAGTCTCCGTTTTAACGACAGAGAGTGTGCATATATGTCGCTCGGGGGGACTTCGGAAACCTTTTCGTGATATACAGAGCATAAAGTATAATAAATGTCGCCAAAAATGACCCCAAAAAGTACCTGGGGATCCCGCTGTCTTCTGGATTATCCTTCTCTTATCACCACCAGATGGCAGCTAGAAGGGGATTTGTGAAGCTCGGGACGATAAAATGGCCCTCCCCGCATAGTCAAGCACACCTTTCAAACGCCTTACAGTGTTCATATCGGACCACTGCTCGAGTTTGCTAACCAACTCGTTTAGACTGACTTGAAGAAGGACATACTCACCATTGAACGTGCCCAGTAAGTAGCCGCCCAAATCGTCATTGGCTTGCAGTATTTCTTTCCACTCGAGTTTCTAAGACCCCGCGATGACTTAATTCTTAAACAATTTCTCCTTAGCACAGGACTCGTGCAGCAATTCTTTACCGCAGTAGCTAGTAACAGTCGAAAGGGCCACGCCAAGAAGCCCAATAAGCTTCGACCCTGGACCTTCCTTAGACATCAGTTCTTCTCTTATAGCTCTATCAACCAATGGAGTGACCTTCCACTAGAAGTTGTTCGCTGCTCTTCTAAGGACCGTTTCAAAGTGTTCTTCGGCTTTCACCTATTTAAGAAACTGTCAGATTAGTAATCTACTCCGTTCCGTTAGATTATTATTTTACTCCGTCCTTGGTACTTTCCGTAACCCCAAGGGCGGAGCTACACCCAGTTTCCCATGTCTGTCTTTCAGGTCAACAGAAAAACGCCGAACATCGAAGCAGACAAACTGACCGGATCCGGGTGATTTGGGCCCCCAGCCTCAAATCCGTGTACAAATGGCTGAAGCTGCTGAAACTAGTCAGTTCCTGGCAGGAAAGATTGCTCGCTAAGAAAAATCAGTTGCGAGAGAAGTCGTTGTAACCTGCGGACTGATATCAACAATCCATAAGCACTGAATTATATACAGTTCGAATTGCTTCAGTAGTTGTAGCAAATAACCAAAAAGGCATGCGTTGTGCCTCCAGCATAACTGTCCACCACGGATGCTACCCTGGCCAACTAGGAAGTCAACACTGGCCTACTTCAAAACGGCCCTGGCAAGAGTGAGGTCACTCCGGAGTTTGTTGAATACCTACCCGGGTACGACTCCTTATCAACTCTAGCCAGACTCAGTGTGTTTTATAGGTAAGTTCTCCGGTGCTGTCTTCCAACAACCTTGGGAGCCCCGAAGTTTCTATCTTAGCAAGTTACACGTGCAAAATTTATTCAATGGAGCAATCGGAGTAGGTGTAGTTCGTGACCAATGCATTTTCTGGTCACCTGATGACGTCAATACAACCACCAGGAGTCTCAGTGAGTAGCGTCCGATACAACCAGTGCTCCAGTATCACACGCAGTATGTAGTTAAACCGGCAGATGCTGCATTTTCACCATTGGATGCATTGATTGCATGACCTGCACCCTTTCTAACTACGTGCTGTGGAACAGTCACACACCTCAAGCGATAAATCCGCATGATGTAAGTCAACGGATGAAGGAACCGATGATCCGATACGAGTCTATTAACGCCTTCATAGGTAGGAAACAATCTTTTCAAACGACAGCAAAATGGAACTTGGTGCCAATCACCTGTGATAATGACAGAATGCACGGTGTGGGAGACGGCTGGCAGACAGGTTTTGCACAGCCATAGAAACAGCCTGTGATACAAAAATGTACACAACTCATAGCTGTTTAGCCCCACACTTTAAAAAACACCAAGGTGTCCCGCATAGTACATTGTTGCCAGATTTATATATATAGATATATAACTAGAGTCGAATTACCCATGAACTTCCGTTTTAATTAGAATTGAACTGTATAGGATAAAGAACGAACGCACAGGTACAAAACACTATCAGACACAATAACACAGAAAGTATGTTGTTGAATTGCATGTTTTCATTTGTATGGGATATTAGCACAGTGCATAACAAAATGAGACAAGGCAAATCAGTCACGTTCATCACAACTGCCTAGCCACCCGCTACGCATTCATGTGGTCCGCTCGGTTGCACAAACCAATGCCAGCCGAGTGCACAAACCCTTTGAACCGGTTGAGAGTCTGAACTACGACTACACCACCTGTGACCAGCGTTGTTGTTATTGAGCTTTGTGAGATAGTTATCGCGTGACCTTAAGGTATACTACCTAAGGAGATAGACACTATTC
Organism: Paragonimus westermani; assembly: GCA_008508345.1. Taxonomy (NCBI): domain Eukaryota; kingdom Metazoa; phylum Platyhelminthes; class Trematoda; order Plagiorchiida; family Troglotrematidae; genus Paragonimus; species Paragonimus westermani. Next base: position 59,717 of record QNGE01000715.1, on the reverse strand, counting down.
AACACCGATTCACTAGACCCTCAAAACAAACAAAAGTTTAAGCCGCCCACCTGAGGCGTCTGCCAAAATGTGTACTTAACGACTTAAGTTTCAGAAAAATTTAAGTACCATAGTTATACGGATGAAAAAGTAACCGTCAAAAGTCAATAAACGGAATAAGCGAATTTACAATGCATTGGATACGACACTGAGGGAATTCGCGAAGATCCTGTAACATCTCCATTATTGCGTAAAGTTTCTGCAGAACCAGCAGTGATGTTAATCGCTTCTCGAGTGCTGCATTCAAATGAGTCTTGTTCCAACACTGCAAAGGTACAACAGGCCACTGAAGGAGCAAGATCCGGTGAGTGTCCCAGCATGAGTCTTAGTCAACATCCTGTATACAAAATCGTTTGTACAGACTGTCGGATGCTTCGGAACCCATACAGTGAAGTTCTACCGATACGGAGATTTGAGTCGTCAGTTCTTCGATATCAAAAGTACACAAAGACCTGTCACCAACGTTCTTAAAATAACCAGGAAATACTTTCTGATGTATATTGATTGCCTTCCAAATACCACAACACAATATTTGTTTACGCATACACAGACACACCCCTCCACACGAGTAATGGCGTCCCACCGCGTCAGCGTTAGGAACACCGTTAGGCCAAATGGTGCTGACAATTCCAAACTTCACGGGAACAGTCTACAGATGCTTCCGAATGGGGTGCTGTCTGTCTCTTTCTTAGAATACAGGATGCCATCTGCGCTGGGAATTCAATCGCACAAAATGGTTCCCGCAGACACCGCAAGTTTCCAAGAGTTAACAATGAGGCGCACCAACATCGATCTACTTTAACACTACCACAGTAACAGAAAATGTCATTAATGTATATTCTGCGTGGCAGGTACATACTGTATCGGACCAAGAGTGATCCGTTGAGCTACTGTGTTGTTTATTAGTTGATTTGATTTACTGGTTATTACTCATTCGAGTATGTGCCCAATCAAGGGGGCACAGACAAACTGAACATGCGCATTGTAACAGTGTACATAAGTCAACATGTTCAATCATAACTTGTGCAATGTGCTGCCCGCCGCACTGACAGTATGCTCAGGTGGTTCTCATTCAGCCGAAATTTTACCAATGCTTGCGTGTGACCAAACTGTTTTTGGGAGGTTGCGGGAAACAGTGTCCCAACCTAGTGGCTCCCTTCATCTAATTGATCTACGTTTGTTCCACTGAAGTTTTACCCCTTTACGACCGTTTTTTAAGCAACCGGAGAAAAATGTCAGACAGCCGCCGCTTTACGGGTGCGCATTCAAAATGAGAGCGATTTGGAGAATAGTCATTCAGGAGTTGTGTCGGTAGGATTCTTACCTGAATCGATTTTGTTTTGATATTATTCGAAGGTATTCCACGGTATTGTGCTTGGGGAATACGGAGATCTTCAAACTCAACGCATCACACCACCTGAGTGCACCACGCAGTGTAACCGGATAATCATACTGACAACCGAACACTGTACTAGGGCTGTTTATAGCAGGGCTTTTAACCGAGTTGGTTCAGTAAGTAATGACGGAACCGGACAACCGGAACACACTGGAGCGATCTACCGAGAAGATTAGACCCTAACAAACCCAACCGTATTCGAGCGAACGCAGTTACTACACAGGTGTAGTCAGTGACCGGATTCAGGTTGAGCGACTGTTAGAATGTGTCTTTGTAATGCAATATGTGCAGTATATGCATTCTCATCTTTTGCTACACTGTGTTGGTTTGGACGCCGCTAAAGATCGCAACAAATGAGATCGGGAAGAGCAAACGTGTTATCTAGTCATCTCATAGTGAGAAGAGCAAAAGATTACACGATTATGTTCTGGTCGGGAGTGAAACGTATGTAATTCGGAATGGGTTTAACTGTCTTGGACTGCGTGATAAATCACTCCCTTCGAATCAAACGACATATGAGTGAAACGAACTGAAACGACTTCCACTGAAACATTCCACTAGTCCCATGTGCCTGATTAGAGTGACTGTCACTGGCCAATGGTCAAAATGGTTCTGTTGTTTTCGAACAGACGGAAGTAACTGGGACCGCTTCTTGTCACATGAAAGATCCACATAGACTCAATGGCAAACGGAGACAAACAAACTGGGTTACTTATGAACGTTATGTGAACAGTAGCACACAGCTAAGTAAAGCAAGCGAAGGTGAGCTTGTGTTGGCCGCATCTGCTGTAGGACTATGGAGTGGAGTTCGCGGAATTTTGAATAACAATCGATGAAGTGAGCATTGTGAAAACAATATTCAGATTGATATCGAGTATTCACGTTGAGATCAATAACGAGGAGCGAGAGTAGGTGCAAGAAAGAGTAGAAAGCAGACAGCGAGAATTATGGGTAGCTCTGCACCCTCTGGAAGGCGCTCTCGGTTGCCGTTCAAGTTATCGACGGTAGAAACACTAACGTCAACTCAGAGCCATCAGATTCAATGTGAGTATGATTCATACACTTCTGCAACTACTTCCACAGATTGAGTGGGAATCATCCGTTTTGTTAGCTCGCTCCAATTCGCTAATTTCCAACTTGTGCGACCCGAATGATTCGAAGCTAATCCGATATCATCTGATTAGTCACAACAATGGCTCCTACGGCAACAAAAATCTGAGCAGTTTGTTTTCACTAACGAACCTCTGAAACCTGACAGTTTGAATGTGCTTATTAATTAAATCGCGGCTTCCTTATATTCATTCATTTCAGACTGTACTTCATCTAAATCCGCAGTTGGTACGTTAGAGCCGTTTTATATATGTTCTGAGAGACAGAAAAACACTAACTTAGTTTATTTCAAGGCTGAAATCTCCCGCAGAAGACTGCAATCTTCGTGCTGTCAGCGTTGAGCGCATTCGAAATGACCTTATCCGAGATGCCTCTGTTAACCAATCACAGTCAGATGTTATACGACAGCATCTTTTGGAGCAAAATCGGTGGACTTACACAATACGTTCGTACAGTCTAACTCACTGGATTTAGTTCAGAAACCTTTTGTTTTTATATTTTGACTACTCCCCATGTAAGGCTGCAACAGTGAACAGCAACCTATTTGAATCCAACCACCCTTGTTCAACAATCGATCCAGCGCTCCCAGTGGCTTCAGATTCTATCTTATTTCTGAGGATACAGCAGACATCCAGGTGTGAAATGTCCCAAAAAGTTGCAGTATGCAGTGACCGTTGGAAATCGGCCCCTTCCAAAAGGTTTGCTAATCCAAAGAACATCATGCCCATTGGATCCATTTTGGTCTCATTGTTATCGTCCTTAAAGACTGTCGCCACACCTATTGGCTGCGCTTGTGTCGTGATCAAAATAACAGACTGCACTGGACACCGGAGTTTCTGGAAGTTCACATTCTGGGTTTTCCTTTGGTTGGTTTCAAAACAACAGCCCAATTCACATGCAGCTCATGTTCAACCCTAAACGCGTGCACATGCCCGTGTTGACTTGTGAACGGCTGACCATATACTAGGCACAATTAAAGACACCAAACAGTGACTGTGCCTGTAATACGCGTGTGGCAACGGTAGACGTCTGATTAATAACATTCTCAACCGTAATAACGGCCATCATAATCCTTCTTGGAACAGTGTGTCAATCAAGTGTGAAGTGGAATTTGTCTAACCGGAGTCTAAGGCATGCCGATATTCGAGGTCAAAATCTCAAGTAAATAATGGTGTGGTGAATCGTTTCAATCGCCCAGTTGAGCACACTGAGAGGTTTTTCGAATCAAAAGTACAATTGGTCACTTGTAGTTTGTGGGTGGAGTGAGTCGCGACGAATCTAACTGATAATCCTCCATTTCCGATCTACTCATGATTCTTTTTAACATATGTGGGTGTTTGTTCAACGTGCAAGGGTTTCGCAGTAACGTGTATTTCGATTCAACACCCACTTGGGAATCCTTGTGGCTTATAGATAAAACCATTCTGCAGTTGGGGCTGACAGACGCCATTAATGAGCGGTTTATCGATCCGTGATGTGAACAATCCGCTTAGATCACTCAGCCTGAAAATCCGTTTCAAATATTATTGATAAACAGATTCCGATTAACCCAACGTTTTGGGGCAAGTTGTAATACTCTGCATTTCAACCACCTCGGGTGACCTTCCACGGGAGTGTTGTCAACAACTCCTGAGAAAGGTCACCCGAGGTGGTTGAAACGTAGAATATTACAATTTGCTCTTAACGTTGTGTTATTCTCAATCTGTTCACTGATAACATGTTGAACACGACGCCTAAACAGTTTGACTTCCTTCGTACTAAATTTGGTGCGGATGTCTTACAAGTGTTTCAAATATCATGTTCTCATTAGCTGACCTTACTGAATTATACCAGATGGATTCTCTGAACTGTCCTGTTTTGCATGTGTGCTCGGAACCCATCAGCCAGCCGAACTGACCGCAAAAATGAAACAAACATGTTCACATTTTCTTGTACGTAATTTCTGCCCCTACACTGTTCCCTCTGTCAAAGCTAGCCTATTCTGTAAAGAATACGGAACTGTGCACTATATGACGAAGGCCTTATGTACTTTAGTGCACAATAGAAATTTGTCGAATTCTCTTAGTGTTATTAATGGACGACTAAACAGGATGTTTAACGTATTGTAAACCAACGGTTTTGGCTCACCCACATAGATACACCTTTACTGTCATCTTTTCAGACAAAATGGGGCAAGTCACGCTTCATTACCATTCGATCACACTGAACAACGACATGGCTACTTCTCAGACATGTTGGAAAGAGGAGGATCTACACTGCCCACCGGTGTATCTTTTTCAGGGCACATCGATATCTAGAGTCTATCAGCATCAATCTACCACAATGTGACTCCACATTATTTACTGGCCACGGGGACAACCGATGATGCTAGTCCAACTCAAACACATTGTGTACAAGACAGCAGACCCAAGTAGAGATAGTATAGAATCCAACCGGTTGTGGTAATTTCGGTAAGATGAATGAAGTCTATGGCTTGATAATATGATAGCTTAGCTACCAATGGTCTAACCTGAAAGTTCATGTCTTTTTTACTTCAAATAAAACGCAGAGAACCTATCACAATAGAACATTTCTCTCTAACGGATTTTGATTCTTGTTTAAAGTGGCGACTGAAATATTCCGGGATGGTTAACATCCACGTACTCCCAATAATTTTACACACTGTTTGATTGCGCGTCCTTAAGTTGCGAGTATTTAATTTATACTTTCAACCAAACTATTTGGAATGATACCACTCTACGAGCAACTGGTTGTGATACACGTGCCCAGATGCGACAAGCACTCCAACAACTGAGCTACGAGGCCGCGCCTAAAGCTCAGAGGCTTCGCATTTGGAATTGGTTACCCACTCAACCCCCTGGGGGAAATGGAATCTACCATGTGTTCCAGTTGTCTGATTGTTCAGTCAGCAACCCTACCAATATGTTGGTTCAAACAGAGCCGAAGTCCAAAATTTCCGCGGTCTGGTCTCTTCTAAACTATCGAATATATCTACATATACCTATGTTAAATATACCTATTTGCAACCATACAATTTATAGCCAATTCGGGTGACCTCTGTCAAAAATGTATTCCAATTATCTGAAAATCATATAAGGAAAGTTACAAACCAGCATCGCTGAGTGAAGTTACTTTGAGTGAGGTGGAGCGCGTAATGCAAGTTTGTGACCAGAACTACCTGCTGTTTAACTGTGCCTACTTTTCACGATGCCATCAGTGTCAGAAACCCCACATGACACATTCGGCTGGTTTTGCTCGTCAGAACCGTTCAGAACAAGTCACAGAGATGTCACGTCTACAGAAAACAACAACCGTGCTGTTTCTAGGAAGCAACTTGATAATAAAAGGAGATCACATGCTACCATATGCAAAAAAGATAAATTAGTTGACACCGGAGTCCCAAATTCCACTTTTAAAACCCAAACTGTACGACACATCACTCATCAGAACATCAGTTAAAAATGATTGATCTGGAAAATGGTCACGTGTTCCGGTGGACATCTACCAACCAAAGCTGAATGTGGAAGACTGTATACAACTAACCGTTGTCTGTAGTTTATGGTGTTTAGTCTCGTTTAAAGGCCTCTGTAAACTTACTTGAGTGCCTCGGCGTGTCAGTGTCAGCTGCACTTACCTAGCGAATATCTGTCGCACTTCCACATTTACGGAACTCTCCACGAAGTAGTCAGACGAGTCATAGGTGTCTCATTAAAACCACTGAGAAACAAGCCGGAAATTCTATGAACGCTTCTCCGACTCCGGTTATTCAATAAATCTGGGTATTGCCAAGCTTACAAGTACTAGTGGCATATCACATCACCGTCAATAGTGATACCTTCGTTCTAATGTTGTCCGTCCTCTTTTTAGATGGCATTTCTTCAAATGCATCTCTGATGGAGTCCCGCCTAGACTGGTCTGTCAAGAATACACCCTGAACAGTCAGACGGTTTTATTGTGGAAAACGTATGTGTGGTTAAAAGCAAAAGTAGACGATGGCTAGCCAAACAATCTCGGTTGAATCGGCTATGCAATCCAGAAGACCGCTTTACTCTTCTCCACCTCAATCACAGATTTTTGTTGCACACTCCCGGACGTTGATTCACCAGGCTAGTTTAGAGCCCTCCGAGGACGTAAAAACACGTTAACTATTGGCAGTTTTGGGGAGCTTCTCAATATCCCTTCGTATGAGTTGCGATATTAAATATTCTGATCTGTCAAATGTCCATTTCAGTCGCTTGGCTTCATAACTCTAGGTCAACACCATTATCAGCTAGTGGCTGCAAAACTGGGAACATCTGAATCCACACCGTGGGCCGTGCATAAATTTCCTGATTAATTTACGTAATGTGGCTAGCTCCTCTTCCATAACTAGAGTAAACTGCATCTTGCTACCAGAGCGTCATGCCGGTATTTGTTTCGAGGATACTTACTGCTATGTGAACTGGCCTACAACGCACTCACTTCCGTTTGGCCATGCAACCAGTTCAGTTTGGTGAAGAAATTATTAGACCGAATTAGTTTGAATTGGAACCGTCTGGAAAGCTGGTGCATTTATGCAGTTTTTCAACTGATCGGCTTTTTTTCGAGACGTCGTCAGTGTAGATACACCCTCACTGGACGACGGTCGGTAAATAATGCGTAAGAGGAATACCCACGTACTCACCGTTTTCTGTAAGCAGTAAAAGGGTTAGCCATGCGTTCACCCCCCTCGACGACGTCGTTTACATGTATCTGAGAGAATGTTTTTTTTCACGACAGAAATAGAATCACTACCGGTGGTTGATTACCCATAGCATAAACTCGCGTTGGAATGAAGTGCAGTTCAATTGTGACCACATCGTCGGCAAAACTCAGTAAAGTGGGCAAAGAAACCACGGACGAGATGTGACTGAACATTCATTTGGTTCCTACATTGCAAACAGTCGCCACTGTTTGGTAGTTTTGGTAAATAGAAGGAAAAATCATTGTTTCAGAACGAATTGTGAACTGCCAGTAGATTACTGATTTTTGACGTTCCAATTCTGACACAAAAGCTTCTTCAGACCAGATGAATCAGTCACAAGTTTTCCATTCTATTTGGTGAAGAGACAACTGAGGCCATTCCCAGGGTCTTAAACGAATTATATGTCAGGAGGGTTTTTTGAAAAAGAACGAAGTTGCGAAACACCTCCTGTCAGACTAGCTCTACTTGGTGATTCCAAACAAGGACTAAAATAGCCGTGGTATATCTATTACGGTACTTACATAATGAAACAGCAGAGTAAGTCCATCTTGCTCCGATGATCACTGTGCACTCCCGTTAGTGATTTGTGGCATCAGGATATTTCGAACTTATATCACCATAGACCTGGTGAAGTTGTTGGCCATAAAAGGTTCATCGTACCTAATTGGGAATTTCGCTAATATCTGTTTGAACTATACATAAGCTACTCAAGTCAACATCTTGTGGAAAACGGTTAAAACAGGAGTGAACCGACAATTTCGGAACGACCTGTGAACAGACAGTAATTTGCTTCATTGATGACGCTTCACTTCTGACACACAAGCTTCTTCAGACCAGATGAACCAGTCAAAAATTTGATGGCATTTGAGGCGGACTAGACCTACGCAACTAAATGAAACAGAAGACCATGCGTTAAGTTTGCACAGACAAGGAGAAATACTAGGTTCGAACTGTTAGTTATGACAGATCGGGAACAATTGAACAGCTAAACAAAAAAGAACTTGATACATCCTCCCAGACAGATCGGCCGAATGATCAGTGTTTTTTGAGCGAAGTGGATGAGGGTGTCACATTCCTAGTGTATTCAAACTGTTGTCTCACTCGGATTTCAATACAGGTCAGTTCGATCGATCCCAGATTGGCAGTCATGTGCCAGAGTGTTCAGCACCGCCAACTCTATCAACAGCACACTGAGCCCTCACATTTCAATAGCGTTTGCAATCAAGCGCCCCTCATCTAATTACCTCGACCTTTTCCAGGTTAATTCCATAACCTGTATCTAACTTGTGACCAGCGACTGCTGACTCATTGATCATGGCTTGATACTCCCACTGATTTCTGGGTGCCTATTCACGATGGCTCTAAGTTTGCGTGCTACCTGCGCAACACAGACCTACGTGCAATCCTTGTACTGCATTCTACGTACACAATTACTAATTCACTCAGTGGGCAACGGGTTCTCGAGATTCGCTAGGATTTCACACAAAGTCGTTCCTTTGAGAAAAACCACCACGTTACCTACTCCGCTCATGACCCTACGAACAATCTCTGATGTACCTTCCTTGAATGGAATGGCAACAGTATTTTTCCATTCCCTTAATGTCTTCGATATTGAGGTGAGCGACCGCTTTAGCTGTCTTTTAATAGACTGTTCAGAGTGACCTATATTCACTAACGTGATCATTGCTTGTTCCTGTGCTCTCTTGTGGTCACACGCATTTATGTATAGGTATAAGATTCTGTGGAGCATTGAACTTGCAATGTCGCTATAATCTTGTTCAGGGTGAGCAGATTTATAGCTCAGAATATTAAATGAGTCTGTGTTTTTGCGAATGAGAAGAACAAGACTTTCCTGTACCAGCAGTGAAACGTCATGAATGAAATAAATTACCGATTGTCCACAAGTTGCTTTGAAATTTTGGCTATTCGAATGACCTCAAGCAAACTTCAGCTGATAGGAGGCATTATCCTTTAAATACGCACATACAACTTGTTCAGACTTCTGATTGGTACGCATAACTAGATGTCATAGCCTGCTTGGAGAGTCGGTTAACTGGGCGTTCAGTGCAGTAGGACCTTACATAACTCCCATCTTCGTGTTTCAAGCATTCCCGAATAGTTGGTTCTCAAGTAAACTTGTAATTGTTACAGCGTGACATGCTGTCGGTTCTAGCAGCAGTAAACATCATGGAGAATGAAACAGAAGAGAGAGGAAAACAAACAAGGAATTCGATGGGAAGCATCAATCAGAATGCTGATGACTACAACTCACCACCACAACTACACGCAGTTGGTCCGCAACCTGACATACAAATACAATGCAATCCCTGGGACCACTTGCAACGCGTGCTACCATCACACTAGGGGAAAACGCTTCTTTATATACATATATATGTTATATAACCACACCAGTTATTCAGTGATTTACCCATATATAAAGATATGTATACAGTATTTCACGAACTATACAAATCGTCTCGTACAGTGCTGTAAAGATGTGGCCAGTTCCAGCAAATTGTATCCAGTACTAACTACATGCTACGTATGGCTCATCTGTAAAGTATTGCTAGTTGTTTCCTGAAAACAGTACGTGGTCACCTTAGTCGGTGTCGACCAATGTGGTCTGGTTCCGGCATCATATCTGATTCGGTCCAATTTGCGTACGGCAATTTTCAGGAGAACGCAGTTATTCGGAAAAAGCAACTCAATCTGAACAACATTTCAAACGAGTTGTTCACCACAATCGCAATAATGCAACAGGTTGGGTTAATCATAATTAAACAGCACGAAAACCTTACTGACAGACAGTTATGACTTAAATCGAAAGTTCTTTCGGATCGTCATTCCTGATCTGTTGTGGTGCTCGGTTGTGCATCATGTGCGGCCTATATAACTCAACGTACGTTAGACCTATTGCTCTGCACCTCTTCATAAAACATCTGCGCCCCAGGTTGTGCACCGAGACCACCCTAAGATTTGTTTTACTAAGACGTCTTTGACCGGCGTCTGAAACGAATGTTCAAGTAATTCGATAAACAGTTCGTAGTGTTGAAGGATCGTATCAGTGATGATTTTTACGTCCGTTACGGTGTGGTGCTAAGGTAAACAACGGTTTTGTCCATGTCTTCTATCCCAGTGGTAAAGTCATCCAATTGATATGAATAAGCGCAGACGGTTATTGGTACGGTTTTTAAAAGTATTTGGTTGAGCTCACACACCTAAAATATGTCTAATGTTCACTCACTGTTTGCTGCCTGAACATTTCTGTCCATTGCACGTATGACAGGTTGACTGCAGTGCACAGAAGATGAATTAACTATGGATCCATAGGAATATTCCCCATCAACAATTTCTTTCCCCGTTCTGCTTTATTCTTCTCCACATGCTGCGATACAGTTGTTACGAGTAATCTCTTTTTGTCACTCATCTTCTCAATGATACAAATATTAATCAGTTGGCTCTCAGCTTTTCTTTATTGTTCCAAAACTGAACAAGGTTTGCCCAACTTTAACTCCTCATCGTGTTGAACACCTGTTTCAAAACCGCATACTTTCTTTCCTGAATCTTCTCGAAGCACTTTCCATCTGCTGTCATTTTATGTTGCCCACGCGTGCGGTTGCGTCGTGTTAGTCTCTCCTAGGCGTCATTGCAAACGTGCTCAAAACCACCAGTGACCTCTCACCAGTATTTTTGGCAGGCCACGCTAGTATCAGCTCTGCGTACCGTTGACAGCCACACTAATTGTATTTTCGTGTTAAATTCACTAATCCCACCAGCATATACATGAATTCGCATGCACTTTTGATCACACTAAATGTGTTCGTCATTGATCGGATTTGATACTTGTGTTCTTCACTACTTCAACCACAGGTCACAGGTATGACGACATTTGGCGTTGTGTTTGTTGTTACTGCAAGTAGTCGTTTCTGGTTTCGGCCAGTAAAAGTGGATTGTTAACGAACTTAATTTCGCCTCACATGTAGAGTTGATTCTCTGAGGACGTGACGGACAGCTCGTTTTGAAGTTTCCTGTGGACCTCCCCCATCTCCATGAGAATTTGGTTGAAGTTGGAAATCCGGTCCCTTCTCACGTCCCGTCGCATTACGTGTCGTGATTTCGTAATCGTGACTTCCATTTACCAACTACATCCGTTACTGAGTAAGAGAAACATTGATATACCATTGTGTTACCCATCAAATGGTGCTGTATCAACTTGGCGGTATATAGTTGTTCAGTGGTTAATAGATGGTGTTACATGATGAACAAACCATTACTTAAGAATAAACCAATGTGAAGTGCCTTTTACTCACTCAGTCATTTGAACACGATATTATGTACTGTAAGAGATCAAGTCATGAAATTAACCGTCAGTTATATGGGTTTGTTTACGTGATGCAAACATCCACATTTGGCCTCAGTCCCCCGCTTTCGAAAGAATCACGTAACAGTAATGGAAACCAAAACACTCTCGTGCCCGTAAGTATTACAGAACGGCCTAATCAAGACCATGGGGGATACGGCCCCACAAACGAATATCTAGTGTAAGCTCAGAGGAACACGACAAGGAAGCTTATGAGGGAGGAGTTTTGTATAGAACACATGCAAGTTGCCTAGTCCTACTGTTGACAAAAGGTAAACACCTAACTCTCGAAACCAATGATGAGTCACTCCTTAAATACAATCAATAGATCTGCAGGATATGTGTGAGTAGTGTAATGTGAGTAGAAGTAAAGGCTAACTCGTTAGCCGCACAAATATTCCTCAAAGAAAAAAGAGTGGATTGATGGTACACTCTGTAAAGAATAAGATAAACAGGTTCAACGAAATTTGGCCAAGAAGAACAGAGTAAACTCACGAGACAGAGCATAGTGAGGACACGTTATATAGAAAACAGAGTGTAGTGATTGAGGAAAGAAATACGCTTGCTAGAATAGATAAGAGTTAACTGTTAGAACACGGTCTTATCGTTTAGATGGGCCTTGCAGTTAGTGATTGTCGAAAAGAAGTACTCAACTCACCTTGAGCTCTTCTAACAGCTGGTCAGTATGTTATACCATTGTTATGGCCGGAAGTTGAACTCTGGTTCATGTTTTCATAAGCGCACTGTGTTGACCACTGCGCCATTGAAATCACATTACAGTAGAACGATTTATCACAAGTGAGCGCTCAATCACCTTTGCTTGCGACTGATGATCAGGCTTCCCAGTCCTCTACATATGAAACACAGTTGCAGCCTGTCAACTCCAGTTGATAATTTTGTGATTGGTACTTTCGAGATAGGTTAAAATCTCCGCCTTCCACAAAGTTACTAGGTGTAGGAAGATCCATGAAGACGATGAGCTAAGCTTAGCTACAAAACAAATTTGATTGATCACCCAGAATAGGTTGTTCCCAGGAATTGCCAGAGATCATCGAGGATTGATCAGGTTGAAAATCACTGGTGAGTACTGTGCTACCTTCCACGAAGACGTTAAGCAACGCGTAGCGACACACCAGCGATCCCCGGTAATCAGAACAAGATTGGATTACAATGCAAAATTATCAATGGACAAATTATCAAAGCGAATAATTAGACAACCTCAACAGTTTCGGTCGGCAGATCGTCTTTGAGACAGGAATTACAGTCCGGCATCGAACAGGCTAAAGATGAACTATGACCACGTGTTATGGCATCCATTATCAACAGAGTCCTTCCGCGTAGTCAACAGGTTCGAGAACAATAGGAACCAGGTGAGCTCCAAAAAAGGTGATGCACGTGTCACTCAAGCAGATCACGATAACTGGAAATTGGCCATTTGCACAACTATCAGATTGACGCAATAAAACGAAAAAAACATCCGGGTCAAGATTCATTTGATGGCTAGAAACAACGGAGGTAGAATGTATATGAGGTTGAGCAGTTGAGAAGGATAGGGTTGGATAGGATTTTCACATGACCTAACTTCAGAATGTGATACACTATGTGATACTTCTCAATATTGAGAAGTATTCAGGGATTTGTTAGTTTCAAGTTGGACATCACTCACATCTACTCTCAGCTTTCGCATTCAGGTAGACATTGCATGTAGCCTCTGTCGAGAACAAGCGCTCGACAAGATTTTCCTTCTCATCAGAGCACAAGAGGGAGGCATGTCCTTGGCACTGTCTACAATTGAACTCTGAATCGTGCTCTCATGAAACAACCGTGTTGATTGCTACGCCAGTAACTTCACTGGTCCCATCAGTGGTGTCATTTTTGATGCAGATTCAGATATTCCCAGTAGGAACTGTAAATGTCCTCGAATATTAAAATACTTCCGGTCATTGAGTTGGATTGGGCGTTTTCAGTTTCTGCTGTATCTTATAAAGTTTGTAGGCATTGGTTCAGGCACCTACTTAAGTATTCAACAGTTTAAAAATTCGAAACTTATTCGGATTCAGCTCTACATATGACGTGTTTTATTTTAAAATTAATATGGAAAACATGAAAGCTATCGCAGCCGTACGGAACCTTGCTAGAATACTATGTAATGTTTGTACTGAACCTTGTGTTTTTGACGGCGTTACAACTATGGTGCAACTGTGACCTCAATGATAAACTCACGGTCTATGCTGTCCCTGGGAGAACTCTTGGCTAAATATGGAAGAACGGTTGAAATTCGACACCGTGTATGTATCTCATGAAGTTGAAATGCACATCTGCTTGGATACAAGCCACACTAGTGCCACCAGTGGTAAAACGATGAGAAGACAAGAACACAGAGCAGCAAGGCTTGTGTAGTCTGCAGTCTTGTGAATAGAGAGCCTGACCCAAAGCAAAAGCGGCCAAATGGATTTAATCAGTATGAAAGAGAGGGGAAGCAGAAGAACAAGTGGTTATTCCTGGAACCTTTCTACTTTGGGGTATAGTTCATTTTGTTGCTTTGAACTTGCTGATTTCACCGAACCGGGTCACAATTCGCCTCTCCAAAAAGGACCTGACGATTGAATCTGTTGCCGTTGCTTACCTTATCTGTTCAGCTGAGTTGTTCAACAACATAGTAACGATGGTTTGGCTCGGCGGTCACTAAGTGTTTTTCAGTGTGTCGGTATGAGACCGAGATTTGTGTATCTGAGTTAACTTTCAAGAGGGCATTCGTTTTCCAAAGAATTTCAGTGCCACAGACGTGCAGGGAATTAGCAAAAGTTTGCCGTTCGTTATTCATGAATGTGCATGGTACATTCAGACCTTAGATGGTCTATCCGACTGTATAGACCGTCCTATGATTTATAAACGGTATGTTGATGACAATTTAATGTCTACTGATTGGAGGCACTTTTTGATTCACATGCCCGTTATTTCCATTAACCAGAACATCTCCGTCACCCATGAAGAATAGTTAGATGACTCATTACCTTATAGATTCATAGTTCTAAGCCCCCAAACAATACATCTAGCCAGCCTGCTTATCCTAAAGCCACGTGAAGTGGGCGGTATTCGTAATTCTCTTCATTTACGACCTGATGTTTCGGTTGACCGAAGAGCTACCTATCAATCTCGGACTAAGTCACCCGAATCTCTACAGCTCACACACGTGTGAACGCTATTTCTATGAGCAAGGGAGTATACACAACCTACCACCTAAATTCTGCAGAGCAGCTCTTCAGGAACGTTATGTGTGCGAACTGGTATTCGACCAAAATGGCTGAAATTCATGGTATGCAACGAGTGGTCAACTGTCAACCATAATCAGCGCTGAAGACAGGTTTTCATCAACCTCCGTTGCATGGGAAGCCACAATATCAAAGACGTAAGTCGGAGGCTGAAATCTACTACTGGTCACACTCATCCCGCAGTGGAATTGCGTTTGTTATTTCCCACCCGCAAGATTAGTCTCCACTAGCCAGATCGTTCTTTCTCAGAATACTCTGTCTTCCTTCACCCACCAGTTCGCTCACTAGTTGCAGTGATGCATACATTGACAGAACGGACGAAAACTTGCAAGAGACAAAGGTGGAGCACATCTTTAATCACCCAATATAGACAATGACTCAATGAAGGTGAATATGCCAATAATGGAACAGAAATCTGGCGTATTCAATCACGAAGCACTTAATCGCAATAGAACATACGGCCAACTCCGTCACTTCGTCTACAGTGTTATCACGCAGTCGCAACATCACTCATGTGGCCATTGTTTGTTTGATTTTTGCGCTAAACCTATGTAAACTGGATGTATTACGGAATTGACTGGTGAGAATAAACTAAGTGCTTTCAAGTCGCACTATATGTCGTCTGTCCTCTGGATGATGTGGATACATCACATTTTACAATCTTCTATATCGATCTGTGACAAGCCGTCAGGATTGCATTTGTTGCGCTTAAATTAGATAAGTATTTCAAAACTTGCTTATCTCATTGGTACTCGATGAATCCGTGGGTAAAGAAATCTGTGGGAGTTGAAAAATAATGAAATTACGATGAATCCCTTTGTGGTATACTCGTCAAGGCCGCCTGTGTGCCCCACACTCGTGCCAAGGCTGGATGTGGGTTCTGAGTGGTCGCGGCTTCAACGACCAACGGCTCACTCGTCCACACACTTCAAAATGACCCGAACCCTTGTAAATGCGATAATACAGTATGCACTTCAACTGAGTCACTTGTTCTCACTACGGTTGTTGTTGTCCGAAAGGCTTGTCGCTGATGGGGCTCGAATACAGATACAACAATGGCGTCGCGGGCACGATAACGAGCTTACCGATAGGAGGTTTGAAGTCACTCGGCCTATTCATGACTTGCCGGATCCCCCTTCAACTTTCACAACCAAGAAGTATGCAGCTGTGTACCGAATTCCAATGTTTTAGATTACATCTGCACCGTTTATGAGNTGCGTCGAGGTATTCGGCCGAGCGTTCAAAAACTCGCACCTCCGACCTGACAATCCGCCACAACTTCACTGTTGAACACGTTTTTGCTTTGTAAGTCTGTTCTTCCTTTTTGTGAAGTCCCTAGAGGCAAAGAGAAGAAAATCTGTTTGCTCGAATGGAGAATGAGACCCAAAGGTGGCAAGCGTTGAAGCACGAAATTTAAGGTTGGGAATGAGATAAGCACATGTTGATTGTAGAAGACGCCAACTGATTGGCACCTAAAGTTTACACTGGTGGGGTGTAACAGCCTTTGCCCAATGCTGGGTGGATCAAAGACAGTCATTGGACCGGTTTTCAAACTTACCTGAAAAGAGTGCCCTACCACACACACAGGTTTCCTCCTTTCCCTCACCACAGTGACTGGCCTTTGTTCTTGAGGCTTGCGTACATCCGTTTGCTCAACTAAATCTACCAGACGGTCTGTAACACATTCTCGATACCATGTTTTTGTCTACACTTGGATCTCAGACAAACTACAATAAGTTTGACGATTTTGTGATTGTCTTGGCTGTGATTGTTCCCACAATGGATGTTTATCTTTTGAGTTTGCTCGTGACCGTGTCCGCCTTACGTCAACACGCTGACGTCTAGATGAGCTCTACCAAGTCGGCGTCTCATTGTTGCCAGATCGGGAAGGGGCACATATGCATTCACCCTAAAATTGGTAGCGACCGCACAGCCTTTGAATCGGACAGCGAAAATGTGTCAATCACTGAGGCATCTACACTCAAGTCAATCACAGTAAGTCAACTGTACGTGACTTGCATACTCTTCTATATTACGCCCTCCTGTTATACACATGATACACAATATATACGAGCCGAGTTTACGTACTGCGCGATTACGATTATCGGAGATATGAACCCTGCAAGCCACGATCAGTTGTTCTTTCCAATGCAGTCTTCAATTCCAAATGAGGGCTATGAACAACATATTGCTCGTTTTTGTTTGATTACATTTTAGCGCGTGTTGCCTTGTGATTGTACCTCATGGTCACACAGATTGCTTACAAATCCCCTTATAGATTCTTATGATAAATTAGCAATACAAGACACGAACGGAATTAGAATGGGCGTCATCGAAAATGGTGTGTATGAATCGTATGAACATGACATTTAAAATGTCCTGTGTTACTTGCAATTTACAACAAAAAGCAAAGCAGAGACGGAGAGAGAAAGAGAGAATTGGTAGGTAACAGTCCTTTTTTCACGTGTAGCGATTTGAAGCAGTACAAAAGAAGATGTTTGTTGATAACAACAAACGTGGTGGTTAAAAATGTGTCCTATAAAAAAGGAAAGTCGAATGATCATTGTAAGTCATTTGCGGTACACAGCTAGAAAGGAAAAATTGCAAGCTCCACATCAAACAGTCAATGAGAGTGCTGTGGATGTCTGTCTGACATACACTTTGAATTTGCAAAACATAACCCCACCGAACTACTAACGAGTAGTTAGCTTTCACTTCAAATGAAGGTGGAGCTTGATTACCAGTTAATATCCGAGTTCTGAGTTTCATATTTGGTTTCACTGCTCTGTGATTCACAGTTAGTATGCATTCGAAGGAAAGGTTCGTTCAAATTTCGAATAACTTTACACAACGTAGTGATAGTACTACATGAGGCACCTCAGTGTAACGTTGTTTGTAAACATCTACCTTGGCTTCCCTAATACACTCCGCACCCACCCATCCAAATAATCAGTAAACCCGAAATGGAACACTTTCCACGGGATACGCGCGATTTCTGTTGATTAACAAGTTGTCAAGGCACACGGCCAACCTCAGAAAGGTATGAGTGTTTCAGTCACAAGCTTCGAAATCCTCTCTCTATTGAACACGTCACCCCAAATCTCGACATTGGCTGACCTAGCCACTCTGTCTGCAGTCGCTGCATTCACTGGTTCAGTCTGCCAATTGACTCCCACACACGTTCACTCGCACCTGTTTGTCTAACCATTTACGTCATAAGTCATCGTTCAGGTGTTTAAACTTAGAACTGATTGGGCGAACAGTTACAGACTTAGATCCCATCAGAACATGTCATCACTTCGCCCCCCCCAAATTGATTCGTGGGGTGCTGCATGTGTGTAACCCATATGTGAGTTTCTTGGTTCGGCATGCGCAGCTTATCTATCAAACTGGTCGTGTTCTAGGGAGCTTCACAAAGTTTGTTTCCGCTTAGTTGGCTTAAGTGCGACTAAGGTATTTCTACTGAACCGTCTGGTGCCTCCTAACTTGTAGGGCGTATTCCTAATGGAAACACTTTGGGCATTACCCGAGGATTTTCCTTGTTAGAAGGTAGCGGTGGAATGCCAATCCATCTGAGTAGCTCATTGAAATGTATGTTCCACATTATTTTTGACACATCGAGACAGTCATTGCAATATCGTGCTATCGAAAGTCAGTTGAATCACATGAAAACTCTTGAATTAAATGACGTTGTTCAGTAATCCCTTCTATCTATCATGACGTATCATGCGTACGATGCAATTTCGCACGTTCTCAGTTACTGTGCTCCTAGCAGAAAGATGTCTGACTGACGAACGCGTTCACTGAAGGAACAATTGATTTAGAATCACCCACAGTCGATCTCAGCTGTCTCGTTCCAGTAGATTTTCCAGTCGGCCGCTTCCGAAAAGGAGTTTTAATGAGAGCGAAACTCGAGCCTACTGCTTCCTTTCGCAAGGGGCCGACTGGAAGGTCTATCTGAGTGGGAAGGTTTTGATCAAATATGAGTGATGTTCAGTCTATGAAACCCAAAAATCCCCTACTACTCATCACTAAAGAACAACTAGTTCAGGCATGGAGTTTTCGGATTTGTTACTTCTGTTGAAAGTGACCGTTCGAAACCGTATGAGAGCACTTTGATAGGCTTGAGGTGAACGCCGTGTCCACACATTGTAATGCTAGGCAGAGTGTTTGGGCACTGAAATGAGAGAAATTCAACAAATCACACGAACCCGTTCGGCAGCACTCACCTCACTTCATAGTCGTAAGCAAGAATCTGATTCATATCTGGCTAAATCAAATATATCGTTTATTCAGCCGTGTGAACGGTGTTCTTCATCAATAACAGCTTGCAAACCCGAACTTGAAGAATGTATTAGAGGATTTTTTTTCGTAACTGAGCAAATGGACTTATCGACTCAAGGGAACCAAGTGAATAGGAATGAAAGATCCTTCCGTAACTCACACCTAACCACGTATTAGTGCTGCTTGCAGCAGTAACCTGTGATAGTGCATTTATCACTAAGTAGTTGTGTGTAACCTGACAATGAGTCCGGAAGAAACGTTCAAGATAATTTTGTTCAGCAGCTCGAGATACCTCAGGTCTAACTCTTCACCGATTAGTTCCTACGATGCCCTAATCATTGTGCCAATATACAAGCCCGTGTTCTGCCACACTGCAGCACGGCACCAAATACTCTATTTTGAAGTGCCCATCAACTTGGTTTAACCTCTGTTTATTTTATTATGAACCGATTTCATGCATACCAACACTGCTGAACTCGCCACGTGATACTTCACTACGAAATGCTGACTTTCTGTTCGACAGATCACATTTCAAGATACTGCTGCAACATGGTAACCATCCGGTTTGCTGCACACACATCGGATTATCCGGAACAGGTGTTACCCTACTCACAATTATCAAGTAGGCGGAGTGTGTTGATGATTAATCATTGGTGATATAGACTGAAGAACATTGATAATTGATCACACCTGTCACATTTCCCACAGACTTTTCAGCCAGTCCCTTTTTCGGAAAGACACTCTAGGCGCGAGTCTCTTTTTGGTTAACGCTTGTCGGTTGTCTATATTCATCGTGATCTTAGCTCCGACCACGTTTCCATTAGGCAACCGTGTCGTCCAATCAGCCCTTGACCTCGAATTGGGCATGTGCAAAATCACGACCAGATTTACTTATGCATGGTGTTCAGATTGCCCGATTGCCTCGAGAGGAAAATCAGAAACTGTACTGTCAACTTCATTCGATGATCCCAGAGCTAGGACTTCTCTCCAAGTTGAAAGATTTGAAATTGATCAATGATATTTTGATGTTTTTGTTATAACGGATTGTTTTTGGAAATAAACTCGAACATGGCATCCGTTGGGGTTATATGCACCGGTCTTCACTGCTGTGTAACCTGGCAAGTGTATCGGCTAGGCGACTCATTTACAACATCTCACGTTGTGCTCCAACGGATCACAATTAACCTCTTGCGAGAAAAAATGGGATACACTGTTGCGTAGTGGAGGACTTTGGTAGATCTGAGCCACCCATAATTGAACATTGCCCTCACCTGCCCTTAAACTTGTCAGTCATCCTATATGAAGTGAGCGATGGGCTCGATTCACGTTGACATTCGTCAGCAGTGTATATCTTCGCCTAATGTCAGACAGTGGTTAACACAGTTGGTACATGGAAGTTAGGCTGGCTTTGAAATCCCGGCAGTGATTTGGATTTCTACAAATGACCACTTCCAATAAGACAGAAATTCGAGCCTGAAGCTCATTTTTGGATATGGAAAGCAGAACAGTCTATGGAACAAAATACCTGCATTCAACTGCCAGTGATGAGTTAGATGTATGATATATACATATATATGGTGATATATATATATGAGATTGGATAACTTTAACTCAAATATCGTTGTTTGGATGATTTGGATGTTTACCTGTGAAGAGATTGTGCCGATTCCTAGATAATACAGATAGGGTTTGCGAATGAACATTGAGAAGAACAGTAACTAACCAAGAGGCTGCTACATACAGAAGCATATAGGTCATTCGATGGATGTGGACAGTGAAAGCAAGATGATCATGACGACCGGAACAAACAAACCGAACATGAGGTTGCATTTAATCTTCATTCTGGAATTATCCACTATGAAGATTTGAAATGTGGCAATCATCTTGCAACGCAGCTGGCTGGTTGTCAAAATACCAGCTGTGTACAAACACATGCTGACAATTTGATAATCAACACGAGAGACTGAGCCAACATAGCTCCACGACGAAAAGCAAACGACGCACATAGAATGAAGTGTAGTATACGAATGCTGCGGAACCGTGACCTAACCAGCTTGAAAACAGTAATTTCCAGGGGAACAGATGAATATGATAATGAGATTGCGTTTGTGTTCAAGATAACCGTTCTCGTTAGAATCAAACGATGATGTCTATCTCGCGTCCCAAACAACGTCTGTACGACACATTGTATACCCTTGTATCCCGAGTTTCACTGAACACAGCGAACCAGTCTGGCATGGGACATACGCAGTCATTGTGAGTTTGATTATATTGGATTTCGTCACAGCTAACAGTGTTCCAGTTAGCAGTGTCTGAATTTTACGTTTCAAAGAAAGCACATCAAACTGGGTGTGCTGTATTACACGGTCACATTCCACATCCCCCCCGTAGTTCAGCAATAAAATGCTTGCTCACATTCATGTCTTCTACTGAGAAGAAATGTCAGTTTGACTGTCCTGTTTGGGGTAGAATACCAATTTTCTCAATCGTCCAAAACTCTCTGTAAGGAAATGCATTGCACTTTCACGTTTAAATTTATCTGTTGGTTCATCAATTTTCCTGACCGGCAAACTTCTCTTAGGACGCTTCACGTTTTTGCGGATTGGATTTTGGTTTTCATTGTTAGAAGTCATGACTATCCATTCAACTGAGTAAACGCTGAGTAGACCAACACACGTAGGTCTTGACATACTCATCTCCTTTTCAGATACATTGAAGTAGACTGACTTCCCCGCTAGTTCATGATGTTCCTCATAAAGACTACTGTTATGAGACTTAGTGATCAACTTGAAAAATCCAGCAGATGTGCGAAATCCAAGCACTGTTTGCGACACTCTTCTCATTGTTGTCTTTAAATGAAGTGAAACCATTACTTTGGGATGCTGGCCAGTACTTGTGGGCTTATAGTTTGCCACGTGTGTACCTAATCAAATCAACAGCCGCATTACGCACCCATTCTTGTTCGCGATGTATTAATAAATTCATGTGTTGGATTGCGATACACACGTTCGACAGTCAAGGACCAACGATGCATCAGCACTAGATCGCATAATTTCTGTCGCACAGCTGTACCACGTTTAATTTGACTCATACGTGCAGTCTAACAATTTCAGCGTAATAAGCAAAACTCTGTGTATTTCCTGTGGCTTACTTGTCTAACTCGATTGTGCAGCAGTTTGACGAAGAGTTTCCTAAAATAGTCAGAATTGGAATATTGCACTAGACCTCCAAAAAATGTCAGCAACTACTGAAATTAAACATTAGTTCGTGTCACCAATTATCGCTCAACCATCGCGTACACTGAAACGCATCTCTAAGACCTGCCATTGCGAACAGGCAAAACATGTTACCGAACACGTCAGACTTGAAGCACTTCTTATATGTTTATATATTTATATGGTATATTATATGGTAGAATACTGTAAAATACGCGTTTCTCGTATGTAGCTTGCCATACTGTGGTCCAGACATACAGATCCATCGGTTGTCGCACAGTTACACCATTCGGCTTAAGGAAGTGGCTCAACCAATTGTGGATCCAACAAGAACATACCAAGTAATCTTCGTTTCGCCGATCGTGGCACTGAACAATTCAGTGCACTTGACTTCCAGAATACTTGAAAAACAGAACTCATATTTGGAATACAGTCTGTCAAGTTCCATATAATTTAGTGCACTTTTGAAAACAACTCTAAGATATTTCATTCATTGTAGACTTAAGCAAAGCTCTTTTATTCATGTACCAGATAGGGTAACGTACTAGAAAATCAAAGACTGTTGCATGTTTTATACGGTTTACTCGTGGGGCTGTACATTTTCCAACGGTAACATTATGGCGAAAAGCAAATCAACGCGTGTTCTGAATGTACGAGCCACTAGCGTGTGATCGTCGACTGATATTCAACTACGTTGTCATATCATGCTGACTGTCCGGTCCGGTACCAGTTCTCACTAAGTCCATAAGTAGGTTCATAGTTTTATGGCTTAGTCCTAGTTCGTTGGGCGAGTCCATAACCACTGGACCATGGTGGCTGGCCGAAGATTGAGATTGTAGCGTTTGGGGAAAATGTGAGGTTAATCAGTCTTATGTAACATTACGACGATTCAAGCGTTGTCGGCGCGGTGTACGGAAAAGGTGACTAACACTGAAAAGTTTGTATACGTAAGACTGATAACCCACTTACCCTTCTCTCCCATAAAGAATTCCTCGATGAAGTGGCATAATACGTATGCATGTATGCATGAAGCGCCACCAGAAGTTCTCTAATTTCGTCTGTCGAGACAATGATGGATAACAAATCAACCTGCAGGTGGGCCCAAGCAAGGTCACAACTCTCTCCTTACCCCTCAGGTAGTAAATAACGTCGCATCTGGAATCCTCACTGATCACCTGAACCACAGCACATCTGAAGTTCACAGAATCCCGTGTGTGCAAAAGTGTTCTCAAAAGCAGCCACAATAGCCGGAGTCTTCAGGCCTGAACTGAAATGCATCATGTTGCTAGTTCTGCTCTCTTTGGTTTGCATGCCCTTAGTTTCTTCATCTTTATGCTAACGCGGTTCGCCAATCGTGATGAGAAGGCGGTGAGTCTGTAAACAAGTTTTACTCATAGCACAAAAAGCAGGCTTCAGTATAAACAAGCAAAGGTGCCATGGATGTGAACCCTTAGCACAGCCGCACTCTAGCCGCCAAAAATGGCGAATGTCAACGGACACTCCAGTCGACCTCCAGAAATCAAACGAACTTTAGACTGGTTCCACAGCGTTCCCAAAAGTGATGGCTGAAACATTGTTATTCCATGGGGTGTAACTTATGATATCGATCATGACGCGGATTCATTACACAGCCACGAGTAAAGCTGCGGTACACACACCAACATACTAAACTTGATGTTCGTGGTCTTCAGTAAATTTGCATCCACAAGGTGGTACGAACCGGTACGGTTGTACTAGCAGGAGAACTCTCACGTTTCAGGGAGTTTAGGATTTTTGGGGACGTCAATAATGATCTCACTGCAAAGGAAGTGAAACTGTCTGAGTCTGACCGTACCGTCATTGGCTTCACATCTCTGGTTTACTTTGTGGCAGTTCCGAACATTGCCGACATTCTAACACAGAAAGTAGCCTTCTATGTCACGTATGGGAATTATGCATGGTTATGGATATATGCATGGAATTGCAATCCACACGTACGTCACCTTTGCACTGTATTTGACAATAAATATTAGCGAATAACGGTCACTAGTACATTATCGTGTTTGTAAATCAACAACTTATCTATTCTCAAGATTTCAGACAAGTGTTGGTCCTCGGAAGGTTGTAACTGAAAATGCATACGCACAAATTGAACTGATGGTCACACATCGACAAACATCTGATATCAAGAAATGCGATTCCGCAGTGAGTTTTAAGCAATGGTTCAGCTCAACCGCTTCATCGTCTTACTTTTATACCGATGTCAGCAGTCGGAACGACTAGTGAATCCAACGAAGCAGTAGATTCGACATGAATTGAGGTCCTATGCAGTACACACAGTGGTGTTTGCTTGTGACATTCCCTAACTACACCTGTCAGGAAATTGGTTAAGGGACCCAGCCGGGGTTATTCATCTCCTCTACATCGGAGCGATGCAACATAGAGGCGGCGTGCTACTCACCAAAATCCACTGCTCATTTGGCTGTTCACAATCACTGGAGGAATTAAGATGTCGATATGGTACCAATATTGAATGATTGTTTCACATACTTTATTCATGTTCTCCTACCCATTCTGACAGATTCAAACGACACAACACTGTAGCTGCATTAACAATTCGGAAATCTAGAAACAAGAAACATTTCATACTCCTAGCACCGTACGTTCTCATAGCTATTTCGTCCCTCAAGCTGACTGCCATCACATTTAGAGATGGTGCAGCCTTCGTTGTTGATATGGCTATTTGTCGCATGCGTGCACTCGAATGCACAGTCGATTTGAATATGAATAACTACGGTTCACATGAAATTAATCAAGGTCTCTAGTTTTGCCCCTCCTGGGACAGCTACCTCCTCAAAACACCGAAAAGTGCAGTTGTAGTTTTCAAGAGAAGTTCCATACATCCATCATCGCACACATTCTTCCGCAATGCTCTTGATATCCGAGTTTATCTCCGGCCACCAACACATCTGTCGAGCCAGGGACTTCATTTTTTCCACGCCCAGATGACTTTTATGCAAGTCGTCTAATACCGCCTTTCATAGCGGTGATGGAATGACCAATTGATCTCTCCGACGCAGCACACCATCAGGTTGTATTGACAACCCCTCTGAATTCTGGAATAATACTGGGTGTTTCTTCTTAATAATTGACGACCGACCCTTGGTCATCGCGGCAATTACCGTGTCATAATAGTTTCTAGTTGTCTTGATCAAGTCCTCCCGGCTTATTGGAATAGCTGGCGAAGCAAGCAAACAAGCTTCAGCGGCTGAAAAACTGAAATACCGTGATAAGAAATCCGCCTGAGGAATCTGTTTACCAGGACGATGAACGATGTCATAGTCGTATGCTGCTAGAACATGACTCCATCGCTGTATCACTGTCGCTGATGATTTGACAATTGATTTGTGGGAGTCAAATAAATACTGTAGAGCTTCGTGATCAGTGACAATTTTGAATCTAAAAGCGAACAAATATTTATGCAGTCTCCTGACAGCCCCGTAGACTGCTAACGCCTCCCTTTGTGTTCGTGAATATCCTTGCTCAGCCTTATTCAACAAACGTGATACGCAAATGATCGGATATCCCTCCTGTTCCAACACAGCACCAATGCAAGCACTGGATGCGTCTGTGATCAGCGTGTGAACTTTAGACATGGTAAATGGGGCTAACATCGGTCTTTTAATCACAACTTTCATTAATTCTCGCAGAATTTCGTCTTTTTGAGTCCAAGACCATTTTTCTGCTGACTGAACCGCAAATAATGGTTGTGCTTTCGTCGAAAAGTTTGGGATAAAACGAGAATAGTACTGCAAACATCCTGTTATTAATCGCAGCTCATCCTGGTCTCTTGGCGATGTAACGGTAACCAAGGCTTTGCACCGGTCAGGGTCCGGTCTGTAGCCTTTATCACATGTGGTAAAACCAAGAAAACTCAGCTCTCGCACTTGAAACACGCACTTAGAAGGCTTTATGGCTATGTTCTTATCCCTGAATCGTTCCAGAAGTGAGAGCAACCCCTTATCATGCTCCCCTGCACTGTCGACGTAGATGATAAGCACGTAGTCCTGGTAAATCGGTAATTACTTCATCAATCGCAGCCTGGGATATCCCAGCTGATACGTGTAATCCAAACGGTAAAAAATTGTACTGAAATAATCCCCAAGGGGTGTTAATCGTAGTGATCGTCTTAGAATAATATTCCAGTGAAATTTGTAAGTATGCGTTTGTCAGGTCAAGTTTAGAACATGTTTTGCTACCGTGCAGGGCTTTCATGAAATCCTCCGGCTCCTCAGTTGTTGCTGCGCAATTTTTCAATCTTGGATTCAGCGTTAGTCTATAGTCACCACATATCCTAGGTGATTTGCCATCTTCTTTCATAACCACAACGATTGGTGTGGCCCATGCTGCTGAGTTAACCTGCGAGATTATACCGTCTTCCTTCAATCTGTTGAGAGCATTATGCACATGTTCTCTCATTCCATAAGGTATTATTTGGCGCTTTCAGAAAAACCGGGTCCCCTTGCACCTCCAGTTTTGTTGGCTCTACTTTCATCTCTCCTAAAAGTTGTGAACACTGAACAATCAAGTTGCGTAACTGGGCTTGGTACTCTCCAATCGGACCATTTTTGTAATTAATATTTAGTGAAAGAGCACAGTTGAGCTGTTTCTGACGGTTGGGAACAGTGGTGTTGTTGTTTGTAGCTCGGGTTGATGGCTTTGGTATTGATATGTTCGCCGAGCTTGGCATTTAGGTTGCAACTTCTCGAATGTTTTTCTTCGGGCGGAGGTATGTACAGTTCTTGCAAAGAGGGATGTTTTGGCAGCAGTCGCGAAGTGGGAAGGTGTATAATCTGACAGGTCTCAACCTACGTTCATTGTTTTCTCATCAGTAGTTGGAATAATGTCAACGTGATACACGTGAATCTGAAAGCTGTTTTCAACGTGTAAGCTGAACGCACACCGACGAAACTTTGTAACGAAGAAGATTTCTGGGAAATTCACAATTACAAATTGCATAGATATTAATAATTGATACAATGTTAACCGTTAGTATGTGGGTTGATTAAAACAAACCGGAGTAATGCGCTCATTGGACGCTTTGAATCATCATGCGTATGATAATTTGAAGAATGCATTGTGCAAATGGAATATTTCCTCAGTTGTATCCGTTATATGACTGACCCTCAGTGAAACA
>QNGE01000715.1:13535-32085 GCA_008508345.1 Paragonimus westermani | reverse complement strand
CTTGAGAATAGATAAGTTGTTGATTTACAAACACGATAATGTACTAGTGACCGTTATTCGCTAATATTTATTGTCAAATACAGTGCAAAGGTGACGTACGTGTGGATTGCAATTCCATGCATATATCCATAACCATGCATAATTCCCATACGTGACATAGAAGGCTACTTTCTGTGTTAGAATGTCGGCAATGTTCGGAACTGCCACAAAGTAAACCAGAGATGTGAAGCCAATGACGGTACGGTCAGACTCAGACAGTTTCACTTCCTTTGCAGTGAGATCATTATTGACGTCCCCAAAAATCCTAAACTCCCTGAAACGTGAGAGTTCTCCTGCTAGTACAACCGTACCGGTTCGTACCACCTTGTGGATGCAAATTTACTGAAGACCACGAACATCAAGTTTAGTATGTTGGTGTGTGTACCGCAGCTTTACTCGTGGCTGTGTAATGAATCCGCGTCATGATCGATATCATAAGTTACACCCCATGGAATAACAATGTTTCAGCCATCACTTTTGGGAACGCTGTGGAACCAGTCTAAAGTTCGTTTGATTTCTGGAGGTCGACTGGAGTGTCCGTTGACATTCGCCATTTTTGGCGGCTAGAGTGCGGCTGTGCTAAGGGTTCACATCCATGGCACCTTTGCTTGTTTATACTGAAGCCTGCTTTTTGTGCTATGAGTAAAACTTGTTTACAGACTCACCGCCTTCTCATCACGATTGGGGCCGCGGTGAAATCTGATTCGACCGCTATCGTCCGCCACGGCAAACAATCTGCGTTCGCATTTGGCGCATGCGATTATTTTAGTGCTTGCTTACTGGTTTATCATAGTGGAACGAGGTCAAATTACTGGACAGTGAGTAAGAGAACGATATGCCGGTAATCTGACAGCTGAATACCTTGGTGATACCGTTTTTTATTTATGCAGTCCGTGGTGGACGTGTGGAGGAGACCACTATTGAGTTTAATGCAAAGCATGTAGGTATGTGGTCGTAAGTCAGTTCGAAGACTGATGGGAACGTTTGCTACAGTAGTCGATTTCGGACAACGATCTAGGATACAAATGAGGATTTCAAGTTGAACGCCATTCACATTTGATCGCAGCCCTCATACCCAGATAGTACTTCTTTTCTAAAGAGGCTGGGAAATCTATGTGAATGCCAAAATTGCGATCAAATGTGAGCGATGTTAAACTTGAAATTAACCAAATCCACGACCATTAGTCAGTAGTCTAGAAATGAGGAGGCTGATGGAATTACTGTAAAGATATCATACAGTGTTGGAAAACATGACACAAACGTTTCTTGGAAGAAAGAGAGCAGAAAGATCTAATCAGAGTGATCACTTAAACTACAAGATGTGTAAGAAATTAGCAACTATCGAACGGAAGTGCCAGAATTTGTTCACTAATTATGAGGAAAACAACACATCATGAAATCATCAAAATCAGAGGTAATTGTGTGACTAAAAATTGTTTTCGATAATTCTTTCTCAAGTCAACACAGTTACATAAGTTTCATCGAGAAATGTCATGAGATATGCCGTGAAAATCAAGGAGTGTTCACGAGTGACGATAAAGGTAATTACTAGACTCATCAGGACAGCAAGAGGACATGCATTATGAGATTCAAGCATTTCATTTATTCTCATCAGTAGGTTACATAAAACATTCGGTTATATAGGTTAAGCGCGTAGCGTCAAACAACGAAATGAACGAACTTCACTTAGTTGCAATCAGGATTCACTGCCACGGTAACGAAATTGATTGCGTCAATACCTTTTGCCAACAAGTGGCCGGGACATGACACTGGATTAACATGGCTCCGAAGAACGCCAACAATCTAGGGCCGCGATTGCGCAATAGGAGCGTGAACGAAGTGGCGGGGTCAACCACATGACCTGTTGCGATTAGGTGTTTCACGATCGAAGACGCCGGATTTCTGTTCGGGTGTTGTTTAGAGCCGGAGCACATGTGGACTGGATATTACTTCACACGGTCAGGGTCAAAGGTTTGTGAGGGTAGAATGAACTTGACTGATCTGTCACCAAGGAAATGGTAAGGACTGAACAGATTTCATTTGACGTCACAAGTTAGGCTTGCGTAATATGATTATAACCAAATCGGCAGTCGCCAGAATGTGCCGGCCACCATTTTACGTTGAGTGCTGGCAACTGTGCAAACAAACTGGAATACTTTGTTGACGTCTATGCGATGATAGGCGTCGGAAAGATTTACGACAAGGGCGCTAATGATTGATTTGCAACAACCGGTTCCGATCCAAGCTGGATGATGTTTACTGGTTCTTTTCCACAAGCACCTAGTCGTACGACCAACGTATTATTCGGTAAAACAGCAGCATGGAAATGAATGCATGAGCGTTGATTGACCTTGGACTGGTATTGTTGTATAACAGGCAGTTTCGTTGTGAGTTTTATACTACTCACAAGCAGTACATTACTCACAGGCGATATTCAGGAACAAAAGAACAAGGCCCGAACACGACGGACAAGAAAAGATTATCGGAACAGTGTGTACATGCTGTGTGAGAACTTTCACCAAGGCGAATGACAACGTACTATCACCCAATGTATGTGAGTGCATGTCTGTCATGCAAATGAGTGCATGTGTTTGTGGTCAAGTTTTTGACATGACCTGTATGAAAGTTTGTGCAATAAACGAACTCGCTCGCCAAGCGTCTTTTGCGGACACAACAGTAGCTTGTCTTTCAGGCTCATTTGATCTTTGGTCCTACCCACCAGTGGTTTACTTTGTCGCACTTGTACTTTGACCTGATGTCCGATCGGTTGTTCCCTGGAGTCCTTGAGCTGGAGTCTGATTGGCTGCTCCCTGTCGTTACCGTATTTTGATCTCGAATCGGGTTGGTTTTGAATTGAGTGGTTGTCGACTCTTCGTTGTGGAATTCCACCCGACTGGTTGTTCATTGTCCTGTTTTGACTTTGGTCTGATCAGTTCAAGTCGCTCTGTTTGGGCTTACCGGTATTTGAGCTTGATGGCGTTTACGTCTTCTCAAATCCTTGATTCGCATTGGTTCACAGATTTTGTCTAGTTCGATGTGCTTGTTTATTGAACCGGTCGATGATTACCAAGCTTCGAGAAATTCTCTCGCATGTTTGGTACTTGCCTAAGTAAGGATTTCTGCGGTGTTCAAATTGAAGGCGTGTCCAGTTTCATCCTCTTTGGCGGAGATCAGGGAAAATTGATCGTGCCTCTTGATGGCCAGTTCGTGTTCACGTATTCGTGTTGATAATTTCCGTCCGGTTTGGCCGACCTAGTGATGTCTACAGTCATTGCATTGGATTTTGTAAATGACGTTTCTTCTGTCGGCGGGTTTGGATTGTTCTTTTGGTTTTGATAGTATCCTTCGTAATGTTGCTGTTGGCTTGTGCGCTAGCGTGATACCGTGTGTTCTCAGTAGTCTTGTGGTCATTTCTGATACGGTTTTGATGTAAGGTAGTGTTGCCAACTGCACTGAATTTCTTTGAAACATTTGGACACATTTGTATGTTTAATTCCCTATAAACACATGTCAGTTACCTCTCACTAGCATGTGTCATGTGACAAGCTGTCAAAATCAAGAAATGTATGTTCGCGGGTGACAACAAAGGCGACTACTAGGTTTCGAACAGTAGCTGGTCAGACCCGGACCGGACATTTGACTGAATACCGCGTCACATATTCACTGGAGAGCGTATTCGGACTACAAAAATCCGACCTAGAGAAATTACTTTTGCGTTGCATCCTCAATGTGCAGTTTATGTTCAACGGCGAGCTTTGTCAACAGTCGGATGTGGGAGCAATGAGATCCACTGCTGGCAGACGTATTCGTAGGCAAATTAGAATCGAAACTTTCGTTGACCATTTGAAGTTTTCGTATGTACCGCCGTTATGTTGACGATATATTTGTCATTGTACAACGACAAGATGAGTTAACGGCCAACTTTTAGGTTTGAACTGAGTACACGCTTCACGGCATTTCATCTCACTGGAGGAGTCCAACACTGATGTCAAATTTACTAGACGTCAAGAAGGTATACTGAGTAGGTCGGTATATTATATCGTAAACCTACATTGACAGGTCACTATACGCATTTCAACAGTTTCGTGCCCGTTGAACAGAAACGAAATCTAGCCCAATACGTACAAACATCACCATCACTGTTCTCCACTATCAGATGCATAGTTCTGAATGACAGAATACATGCAGAACTGAACACGTTTGAAATGAACGTTGGAACTTTCGTTTTTCGGAGACATGGTTGATTCACGGTACTTTCGGTCGATAGTTTTCCACGTGCGAAGTGGTAGAAACTTAATAGTATAAAAAGCACAACTACGTTAACACTGAATTTGGTATAAAACCACGTTCAAGATTCGACGCAGCTACCTGGGTAGTTCCTCTGTTAAACAACTGCAGGCTGTGTAAAATAGATCAAAAACTGATGTGTTTTGCACTCAAACATTTAAGGAAGTTCGTGTGCTGTTTATCCTAGGTTCATTTGTTTGCATTTCACGTCATTCCGTGATACACACCGAGTCACACAAACCTCTGTTATAATCTCTGATCGACGGTCTGTCCCTAACCATTCTGTCCATTATTCCTTGCCGGTGCCGTTCACAGTATTATGAGAGACCGTTTTCACGTTTCATTCAATGAATGATCAACCTCCATTTTCAAAGCTCTTTTTTACGATACCTGTGGTTAAACATATTTCTGAATGACAACTCGGTGCCATGCATTAAACTATGCACGAAACTCAAACTCAGGGTGTTGCTTTTTGCAAATATCTAATTTACGTCTCTCGTCTGCCAAATCATTTGATGAATGCTATACAACACAAGGTGAGCATTTATCTGAATCCAACCACAAAATGTTTGGTTTCGTGACTCAGCTTATAGGGTGCCTGTTGCATTTGGGCATGCTGTTTCTGTCGTTGGTTCGAATGCCACGCAAAACCCAGAATTTTGCAATTGGGCTTCATCTAAATCATAAGATCTGCCGCAATACTTACAAGCAGGAACACTGGGAGCATTACGAAGGTTTCGCAAGTACTGATCAAATTCCATTGTGCTGTTAACGAACCATATTGAGGGGTTCAAACAAACGGTCAGTTTTCTATTATCTCTAAGACCTGCAGCTGAAAGTTGTTGCAAACTATTGCGAAAATGTCAATACATGCCAAAACGACGAGTATTCTATGAAAATTAGAGGCAATCTATAGCCGTAATATTAAATTAAATTTTAACTTACTCTTTTGAATAAATGTTGATTTATGCTTATTGCGAAACGGCAGATTCCATAATTGTAGGACACAGTCCGAGTCCATACAAGGCGTAACTTTCACCTGAGCAACAGTGAATGCGCTTGAATTTGTGAGAACTATGATTATTTACTGCACAAATACTTGATCTGCAAAGTAAACAGCTTTTCACTGCAATTAAATTAACATACTAGGTAAATTTTGACGAAGTAACCATTATGCTGATCATTGACCTATTTCTGGGAAAATATATTCCACGAACTTTCGATCGGACTTTGTGTGTCGTTAAGTGTGAGCGACTTGTGTGCGTGTGTGGTTGAAGTACTGTCCTGCGAGTCTCCAATAATTCAAAAAATCGGTACAGAATTTAATCAATAAAAAAGTGTGTAGCTTTGAGGGTGAGAAAGATTACCACTTTTCAACGTAGCGGACTATTAGATATCACACGTCTTATTGAATCGTCTTACAACATCATAAGTTGGTTGCATGATTGTTTGTGCTGTTTCCATTTATAGGACTGCCTACTCTGGAAGAAAGCCGTCCCCTTGGTGTCTCCACCTTGTTGATCCACAAGTTTTGCGGGCATTCAGAATAAGAACGGCTGATCTGTTTGTTACAATACATATGGAGTATTTACACATGTACACATACATATGTATATATGTATATATATATATATGTATATATGGAAAGTAATCTTCAGACCAAGTCAGGGAAAGGATTTTCCTAATGGTTATCCGGGCATTTTTTGTAACCGTCGTTCATCCAGGACACATTAACTAAATCAGGAGATTTATTTAATCTGCTGGTGATCCCATGGACATCCCTGTGGTAGTTAATCTAGGTTTGTTAATCTAACCTGATCTGATCTAGTGTTCTGGGTCTAAACAACTCAGCACTTTTAATCCGAGAACCCCCGTATAACTGGAAACGTCACCTTTTGTTTGGTAAGACAAAGTCTGTTTAATCTGACATGTGTTTGCAGTACACATATGTATGCATGAGATTAGCGTGAACTTATTTCAAAGTGTTTACACATGTTGATTCCACGTTCAGTCGTGTATTCGAGAAGGTATATTAAATTCACTTTGTTTAGTGGCATTAATGACGTCGATTTCCTTGAAACGACTATCTTTTTTAGGTGAAGTGTTCCGCTTGCCGTCCTTCTAAAAATAAGCTGAACAGCTGGGTGACATAAACTCCAAAATATCACATCTCAGTGACCAGTTCTAACGCCGAACTGATGTCTTCGTACACTAGGGATCTGAGAATGCTGGTCACACTATGCAAGACTAAACGCTTACACATTTATATATAAAGTGTCAGCTATTAAAACTTTGTTCCTTTGATTAAACTGTTCAGACATCCTCAAACAAACACGGAGAATAAGCAGTACGGGGTTCATGCTAGAGAATGGATGGACGACTGAGACCCAAATATTCAGAGACTGCGTTAGATATCTTTCCCACCTCAGAGTATGATTCGTATACCTGAGGTAAAACTGGTTTCTCATTAAGATGTTTGTGTGAATTTAACGAGATTCGCAACAACTCAACAAATTTTCACCTTTTGGGGAGTAAGCAACAGTTGTCTATATGAAGGTCATTGTGAAGACTGAATGTCAAATTCCAACTGAACGACTGTCTTCCATTCTCTTTACAGGTTTATCAAAGAGAAAAATTGTTTGTTGTTCATGAGATTTTCCTGTTATAATGCTTTGTTGTCTAACAAACCGTACTTTGTTCACAGTGAAATGTTTGACTCCTTGGACTATTCACCATTACTTCTGGTTTCATCGGGGTGACACTGACACCTTCTCTGTCCCTCTCATTTTTTCACATCCCGACATCGGAGAGTTTTCAATGATACAGTTCGGATGACTCGACTGGAGAACACTGAATGGTTAAATTTTATCTGTCAAAATATCCCTTATGGCGTGACATCATGTCATGGAAGGAATTCCATACATGCTGTACCATCTGTCCTCCTTAATTCCCAGTGGCATGGACTAATATACATACGAAAACATCTTGCAGTGTGATTACGATTTATCCCCAACTTCTAAATATAGCTTAAACTTAGTCAAATCCTAATCAATAATTAGAAAAACAGAAAATGGGGGAGATTGTTTGGTAATAGATGGCCGAATAAAACAATGGTAGAGTTCAAAATCTGGGTGAGCTGGTCAAACAATTTGCACAAACTGGATTATACCAAAAAATCAGTTGACTTGAACTCATCAGTTTCCAGTAAAAAGACCTTGAATAATCCTCCATGGAGTACTGGTCTAGTTAACCAATTCAATTGCCTACTGATAAAATGGAACGAATCATAGACAAGGTAAAGTCTGCCGTGTTGAAAATATCACTACAAACGAGGAAAAAGCAGCCCCATAGAGAAGATTCAGATGAGGTTCGATAGATAGTTTTCATGTGTGAGCTATTATATAGTGTGAGGGCAAGCGATCACCCTACACTAATCACACCACTACTATTCAGTAGTGGGACATTGAAGTATCTGCGAGGAAAACACAAGAAGCAGCATTGCATTAAATGGTTTTCGGTAGGTACAGGAACTGCACATTAGCAGCCATGGCAACAGTGACCTTGTGAGACGAGTGTCGTACGCAGATGAGTGTATGTGTTTGTAATCATTTTGAAACAACTCTTGTGTCGTCCGCGGTCTTGGCTCACAATAGCAGGCCAAGGGGGTCTCTATTTATAGGACCAAACGCTTATCAAACATGACCGACAAGACGAGAAGCGAATCCGACGAGACGAACCTACGCGGCAGAGTCCTGGAACAAATCACGTTACGGAGGTCCTCAGAAAGCGAGCGTCAGAAACCACTGCCCAGACAGCGCACATGCATTCGACCGCAAGGCTGCAGTCTGATTGGCTGAATGGAGCCATATCACCAACCCTACCACCTGAACTGGGTCGATCGATCGGTATGATGTGACGCGTTCTGGCTGCTACACTAGACGATGCGCTTAACAGTCCTCTTCATTTACTCCGTACACT
The DNA here is from genome assembly GCA_008508345.1 of Paragonimus westermani. Lineage (NCBI taxonomy): Eukaryota > Metazoa > Platyhelminthes > Trematoda > Plagiorchiida > Troglotrematidae > Paragonimus > Paragonimus westermani. Next base: position 23,781 of record QNGE01000715.1, on the reverse strand, counting down.
TTCACTATTGTCCAGTATCCATTTGCGCGTAAACGATCAGTGCTAATCTCTGCGGACCTACAAAGTCAGAATGATTTCGTTAGTGTTGACCGCCTCGTGTGGTGAGAATGGAATTGAATGTTTTTTTTTATGTCTGTAGCAGTCTTGAGCCACGTCCGACGCCAAACTGATATCCCATTTATGATGATGGGTAGAATTTGCAAAAGCCCGGATCGAACATAGTGAGTGGGGGTATTTTGTGATTTTAGTTTTAACCACTCAGATAACTCAGTCTATCTCCACTATCATCAACATTAGTACACCCTAAGTGATTCGATGGTGAACGCTAGGAGGTATATGTAGCCTTTCACTTTCGAACCTCAACTCATGGAAACAATCGCTCACTTCACATGCACAGCACGTGTTCCATTCCTCAAATTCCTATCACGCAGTGTTTAGTTCGCACGTGATCATCGGTACGTTTTATGCCCAAAATAAAAAAATGGTGTATTTTCAGTTTGCAAATCGTGATTAATACACGTCTCTCAAAATCTGTCAGGATTTCGAGCTGACTCACCAGAGTTGTAGTTCCGTATAAATTTCCAAATGCACCGAATACCGAGGCCTGTGTTGAAGCTTATTGATCGCTCTATGGCCATTCAGGAATGATCACGATGCGAAGGTCATTTGGTTTGGGTCGACACAAAACTTTCGCATCATGCTGGTTTTGATGAGGTGATTACCGACTAGGATAACATGTTGATACACGTGAATACCGGTAGAATTGGGTAGAGAGGAGTAACGTGCGTAACGCACTCCTAACCAGTATTGTCTTTGTTCGCAGACGGACTTCTCTAGAACTGTGCGGACTGTAAGTGTAGATGCTTCTGATGGCGACTTAGAACGGATACTTTCATTTCTCCAATGGCAAAGGGGATTTGAGAGACCTGGGGTGACTAATCCGATCTCTGCTTATGTGTCTGTCTGATTTTGGTCATGTTGAGTAGTGTTGGACCACACTCTTCTCAGTTCAGCTTGCCAAACGGCAGCCGTGAACAATTTGGTCTGGACAAATTTGTCATTTGTCGTTTTTCAGAACGAAGAAGGTTTTCAGAGAACAAGAGCATCTAAATCTGGACAAAATTTTTTAAACGGGCCGTCCACGCCGATCTCGGCAACACTACAACTTGACTTCATTGTTGCTGGCATTAAATGGTCAAATAAGACATGTTGACAGGAAGTGGAACTACCGGACTCAATGACGAAGCTACAAGACTGAGAAGTTACAAGAAAAGCTTATCGTTTTGATAACTATAAAAAGTTACGTCAGAGTCGACGAAGGGTTCGATGGACTTAAAAACAGCGTGAAGTGTCTCAGATTCTGCGGAAAAATAGTTAACCTTTGATCAGTCTTTTAGCGGTTTGTAAATTTGTTTCGACTCTTAATACGGCTTTTTATTATCTATCGTTTGTTGAAAAAACAATCACGGTTGCACAATTCGTCAGGGAAATAACGTGTTTAGTATGTTCATTTGCAGTCACCGGCGCATGCTGGTCCCCTGTCCAGCATTACATTTCAAGTGTTGAATCGGTTATAGAGACGTGTGTGAACTGCCAAATGTTATCGATTGGTGAAAGTGATGAACACATCGCTGGAGCGATGGATTTGAGCGACCAGACTGGAAATTTTCACACACCCCACACAAAACCAGCTAATCTGGCTATGGTTACAGCACTCTTTGGCGCCCGTCCCCTCACCCGACTCAGTTTGCAGGCCTGTTCGTTGGTCTTGTTTCCGATGTGAATAGAAAAAACTCAAATACTCACAAGTGTTACACACCTGAGCCACGAGTGCCAACTGATGTAAGCCCTTTGATTCGGACTCCGGATTTCGTTATCGTGTCAATACGTCTGGGACGTAGTATACGTGCAGCACATGCGTGTGAGTCATCAAAGGAGCGTAACGTGCGATGCAATTGCCCGAGGTGTTAGACTTGGAATCATGGTATTAGGCCATACCCGTAGTTCGTGGCGCGTCACGCGAGTGACAGGCAACAGCAGTGCACTAACGGGACACCTGGACAGAGTTTGTGTACTTCGAATGTGCCACCACAGTGACCTTTTTTCTCACATAAAACAATGGTTCAGGTAACAATCAGTTTTTGGTGAATCCCCTTTTTTGGTTGACACAGTTATGCAAAAAATAAATGACGATTGGGAAAGTTACTGATTAACAAATCAGGGAGAAACAATATGATTGGATGGGTGAGCAACACTACTTCGATTTAGTTAAGAACGCAAACGAAGTCGGTCTTCGGCAGCCAACGCTTAGTTGGGTCACTGGGACCATGACAAACTGTTTCACGGGTTGAGAGATAGTGTTTGGCCAATTAGGCCAAATTGAACACACAAATCCGACTGACGTAGAGGAATTGCGATTGCCTTGGCTAATGACAGGATAGGACGCTCAGCCTTCCACGACGAGCTGGCAGATCTCCGGTGAACGATGTGAAACGCTCTGTCCTTGTCTGTCGATTTCAAAGGAACAGCTGGGTCAGAATTGATGAACTGATGCTGTTTGTCGTCCCAGAGGGAAACCAAGAATGGCAGTTTTTGCGGATTCTTCCACACAAGTGCGTTGTAGTGCGACCTATGTATGCTGAACCACAAGATCAGTGAAAGAAACAGATTAAAAATGAGACAACATTACTAGTCACGTTATCTTTCAAATGCAGCGTCACCACTGGTCTTCAATAAAATGTGATAACGGAAATTGCAACGGAATAGTTCGAGTTGATATTACTAGCTAGTTGACGCAATGCCAACTCCACCTCTGTCTGCTTTGAGTGGCAAAGTTGAATTAACATTTTTCTTGTCATGTCCGCTAAGGGTTTCGGTTGCTGATGAACGTTTCTTGATAGAACCTCACCTAAGAACCTCCGACGAGTCCGTTATTTCCGCCTGTACGATGTCTCCTCTACAGATTCTTTTTACTCTGTCCGTTAGGTAACGCACAAGATCAGGTTTGAGGTTGATGGGTACATTGGCACAGAAAGTGCACGTCTTGATCCGTCCCGATTTTCTTTATCAACATGCTTCGTCCTAATGATCCATCTGGTCACGTGTCAGTGCCATATCAATAAAAGACGATCGCCCATTCCCTAGCCCGGAGTAAAAGTAACGGGTAATGAACTTTTCGAAAAACTGTTAGTAGCTTCTGAATGTTCTTTAAACAACCCGCTACACAGAAAATGTCGTCAACATGCTTTCCATCCAGCTTAATTAGTGTTCATTGCCGAAGACCGACCCCGTTTGCGTTCGTAACCACAGCGAAGTAGTGTTTACTCGCTTATCTGATCCTATCGTTCCTTTGTCATTTTTTAAGTGATAGCTCCCTACTGGTCACCTAGATTTGTATACTTGTACTGGTCACAGATAACGATTTACCGAACGTGGTCTTTTCATCGATGTTATGTCAATGTATCTAATTTAATGTTTCCAAATGTGCTATAGTTCCGAATAAACACAACTAACGAAAATGTCACATAAAATGAAGACTGGATTGAGTAACGAGGTGTATGAAAAGGGCTTGACAATTAGAGGCCAAATTTAACGAAAACCACAAAGTTGGACGACACAACTGGTAGGACCCATTGTTATAATGTCTTGGGAACATGATGACCAGTTTCCGATCGAAATCGGTGATTTGCCTCCGTTACTGCATCGATTGATTGCCCAGTGTTCACGACCAGTAATGGGACTTTCTGGAGAACACTTTGTAGTATGAACAAGCTGGTCAGATAGCATTTATCGAATCCATTTTGATAATCGTCTGACACGATCGTAGTCACAGGAGTTCGCAGCTTGAAAGCATCTTCTATCAGTATTCCGTGAACAAGAGATCTGCATTTAGCATTCTCCTTTTTAAGAGAGATTCCATGGCCGAACTTATTGTAGAAGAAACTCGAAAAGACGGACGAAACAACTTACCTTGCAGCCCAATTGTGCGCCAGTTTCCGTTCAACAGCCGCTGTCAAGTCACAACTCAAAGATATTCCTCCATTTTATTTACAAACATTTGTTGTGCGTGCTCATTTGTCTGTTCGTGTCGAGCATCATACATTGATCGTACTACAGGGCGACTGTCTTGTGGAGTGCGTGGACATAACCCTGTATGGTTGAACACCGCTGTGAGTAAAACGGTTTCAAGCGCGGCTGTTGCTCATCTGATCGACTTTAATCATTCTTAGCGTAATCAGATGCCTTTCACATCGTCTGCCGAAAGCCAAGAAATCAATCAAAAATGGTGAGATTCCGAGTGTTGAATGTTGGCGACGCCATTCGTATCCGATTTCGCAACCCTGAGCTTTGCGCTCGGAAAAATTTATGCGGACACTCAACCTTCCCTGGCCCAAAATCAATCGAGCCGACGATTTGGAACAGTGATTGTGTAACTGATAACAAACACGCCGTCCGTATTATCTATTATCCGTTTTTCTGACTGTTGTAATTAGGCTGTTGATCAAACACGGAAACAGTCTTTTTCGCTACGTTGTTGTTCCAATAACCCTATATACACAAATACAGATTCACATAACAAGCAATCACTGTGGGAATAGGTACTTGCCAGCTTACGATATGTCGATCAACTCCCAGTTGTTATCGATTGTGGACATTGTTTAAAGAAATGTTTGCAAGATGAGACTGTATTATGTGACGCAGATGGAACTTACATTCTAGTGTTCGCGACGGTAACCGTATTACATTATGCAAACAATTATCACTACTAACCCGACTCTCTGAGAACAATAATGAAGGCAGGTGCTTGCATTCAAATGAGATCTGTTTTGTCAAGTTACAATCTCTTATCCGCACAGCGAATGTATTGGCCACCCTGAACTGAATTAACCAGTCACGGGCGCAACTTATACCAGACAGTAAAGTAAGTTGGCGAACTATGGGCTTGTTGAATTTTCACAACTTAGGCGAACCACAATTAAGATATGGATATCAGGTTACTCTGACAGCGAAGATTGAGTCGGTGAAAGAGAGCCGGAGTGCATGAGTTACCACGCTGCTAGTTCACTTGTTTTCTGTTGTTCGAGAAGCGGGGCAAAGACGGAGTGAGTTGTCTCAGGCCATCGCAACTGAAATAGCTATGCTGCTTCTGTCAACGATCTCAGTTCGATGATTTGGAACCACTTTATGTGGACTAATCACTCAACTGGCTCATCACAATCACACTGTGTGCAATGACTATTTATCGATCGGAAAGCGCAGACTATGACACTGCCCGCGGAGCTTGGATGATGGGAGGTGTTCGGTGATGTGACAAACCGCCCAGTAGTTCACATATTACATTCGACCATGTTTTCCTCTTAACTTTAAAATTAACTTTACCATGGACACGATACGCGCACAAAAACCATTCGCTTAAGCACTGCAGATTGCTAAGCGCAGTGTCACAAATCCTGACTGACACGCATCATTCTGACTTCGATAATTTCTCGTAATCGGTGTTTCGTTCGCATACTTTTCGACTGCACTAACATAACTAAAAGCACTGAAAACCGGTATCCGTCCTTGTAAACAGTGGACATTTATCAGTTTGGAATTCAGTGATATGTAGTTCGCACTCCTCAAATATGATCTACTTTCATTATATCCTCCCGGTCAATTAGATTCATCACCGTATTGTGCACAGTCTTCCCAGATTGTTGGGCGGTCTTACCAGGGACTTTAATATTCAAGGTGCGGGTATCGCCTTATACGGGGAGCAGTTATACCAAAATTTACCATAAACCCACACTGGTTACTGTCGTAGCGTCGACACCGAACGAGTTTTCCGGTCCTAGCCTCACAGAATGAGTACCCGAAATGATGATTGGTCAAAGTAAACGACAGCCACTTTTCAAGGCCGTCTGGTCTGCCTTGCACGTTCTGATATCATGCATGCAGGTGAGGGCATTGCAGTCGTCCGATGTACTGTGGGGACCCGCTAACGTGAGGGCACGGAAACGGTGCAGCTGACTGATCAATGTCGAGTTTCCCTCACGCGTCTAAGACACACCTTGGCTGTCCATGTATTTCGAGATTCGACCTTGTGATTCCCGTAGCTCCCTTCCTGTGTAGTCAGTGCACAGTGGTCATGTGCGTGAACTGGTGCAGTTGTTACTCGACCCACTCACTGATTTGTGAAAGGGGACGGTTGAATAAAAATGTCTGGGTTGAAGTCAGACAGAAGCCTGAATTCGCGTAAAAATCTGTTGGTAGGGTAAAAATGCTATGCCTCCGTACATCATTCTGAAATAGATTCGAATGTATACTGATACTTCCTAATGAAGATACTAAAATAGTTTTGTAACGATGTTTTAGAAATCATCCGAAAGAAGGACAACTTACACAAATACAGCTGAGGCGAAAAGTGATGTTTTCTAGAATGTGGTCGGTTCAACACAATTCCGTCAGGAAAGCCGGATATCATTAATCAGTTGTTCCAAATGTTGCCTTTTTCTTAGACACTCAGCAGCTGACGCTTCCGGGTTGTTTTGCAGCCATGAATCGACCTTGTCACATTCATCAACCAATGCACGCACCCCGCTTCTGGAAGAGTAGAAAGAGGGCGAATATTTGAGTCTAGTCTTGTATACCAAAGCCCCCAGTTCGTTCCAAGCCTTCAGTGCCATGTACTTCTCGCTACTAACCTGAAGAAAATGGTTCAACTCGTCACGCATTCGCAAGATTTCCGTATCAGAAAGACCTGCACGCGTTCGATCGATTTTTAGTGTACGTCTATTCGTGGTTTGCCTCTCAGCTGCGGATACAGTGAGGATGCCATCACGATCGAGCGCAAAAGTGACATCGAAGTTAGTGGGTTCGGTTTTCAGGTAGTTCAGGCCCGATATTATAAACCTACCGAGAAGTCTGTTGTTTATGGCAATCGGATCTTCACCTTCGTAAATATCAAATCGCACTTTTCTTTGAAATAACGACGCTGTTTTGAACCTATCAGTGCTAATGGTCACAGGAATTGGTGTATTTCGTTTGATTATCACGTCCATACCTCCACCACATACCTCCAGTCCAATTGAAAGCGGAGTAACATCTACAAACTCGGATATCAATGCTGGCGCAGTAGAGATCAACATCGCTGCATGAATCGCCGCTCCATAAGCGACAACCTCATCAGGATTGACAGTCTTATTCAAAGGGCGACCACCAAAAAATTCCATGAGTAGTTGCTGAATTCTAGGTATACGCGTTGAACCGCCAACAAGCACAATCTCATCGATCTGATCTGCCTGGAGATGGGCGTCCATCAACGCTCGTCGCAACGGTTCCAACGTCTTCCGAAACAAGTCGATGTTAATCTCTTCAAATTTCGCCCGCGTCACACTCGAACTGAAATGCACATCACCAATGAAATTCTCGAGCTGGAACTCTGCTTTCAAACTCACACTCAACGCACGTTTGATTCGTTCACATTCCGTCCGAAGTCGATGAATGGCAGTCGCATCACCGCTCACGTCAATCTGATGCTGCGCCCGGAATTCGCTGACCAGGTATGCCAGCAGGTTCTGGTCAAAATCTTGTCCACCTAGATGTGTATCTCCTGCCGTAGAATTCACTTCGAATATCTGTCCTTTCTTGTGCAGAACTGACACATCCACAGTGCCTCCACCGAGGTCAAACACCAGAATATTTGCTTGATCCATCTGCGGATTGTCCAGACCGTAGGCGAGAGCTGCTGCCGTCGGTTCGTTGAGAATGCGGAGCACGGACAGACCGGCGATTCTGGCCGCGTCTCTGGTTGCCTCGCGTTGTGCCTGGTCAAAGTAAGCCGGTACTGTGATCACGGCCTTCGTGACCGTCTGCTCGAGAAAAGCCTCAGCGCTCTGTTTTAACTGACGCAGAATCAAGGCAGCCACCTCTTCCGGAGTGAGTAGTTTCTCCTTCCCTGCAGTTCGTATGTGGATTTTTGGCTTTCCGTTTACATCGACGAGACGAAACGGCCAATTCTGTCTGTCGTTGGTCACGTGAGGGTCGCTGAAATACCGACCTATCAGGCGTTTCGCATCGTAGATTGTGTTGCGTGGATTTAACGGAGCTTGCTCCTTTGCTTCTTCTCCCACGATATATCCTTGTTCGGTGAATGCCACGTAGCTGGGTGTGGTCATATTGCCGAGTTGGTTAGGTATCACCTCGTTGTTGCCGTTATGATGAACAGCCACACAGCAATGCGTTGTGCCCAAATCAATACCGATGGCTGTCATTTTCTTGTCTCTGTATCCTGATGGTTTACGTGTTGTCTTCAGTTACGCCAGGATACGCTCCTGACTATAGGTGACGTTTCTTGCTGACTGTGTGTGACTTTCGCACAAACATTAGCAAATTACCTGTAAGCATTGCCTGGATGTTTCTTTCTGTATGCGTGGTTTCCTGTGTGTGAATCAACCAAGTTTTATATGGCCTTTGGTTTGACATACACTTCGGTGTCAGTGGCTTTATGTCTCTGAGTCACACTGTATGTGTGTGGTGGCATCGGTGAATCGAAATGATACTTATACTGAACCTGTCTGCACGAGTGATTTGTTTAGAATGTGAGTTTAATTGGTAACTTGAATGGATCCGCATCTAGGCTGACTGATTGCTTTAATGACTCAGTGTGAGTTTCATTTCTAGGAAGTGTATAGATTAAGTGATCCAGTATTGGCAGATCTTATGCCTAATATTCTTTGTCAATAATGCTTGCTGTTCTCATTATGCTGCAACCTCCCTTTTAATGTCTGTTTGCCCCGTTGAACCACAGCGGCCTTGTTGTCATTGTCTGCTTGCTAGAATGTTCGGAAGCTGGAATGAATGAGCACCATAAACGTTCACTTTCATGATTTAAAATGACCTATTTTCATCGAATGAATGGAAATGTATTCATTTTGTGCTACCAATGATTGCATTTTGGTTTCCAATTAATCACCCCAATACTGGCTATTGTGTCAGATGCTGTTGGACAAACTGAAATAATCGAACCAACTCCACGACTCCGAAATGCGAAGCGACTAATTCTTGTGTATACTCATTAACTTGCCCCTGTGGAACTATTCACCTGGTTTGTATGACAATGCGCTTATCCGTGACCACCAATGGGAAAGTCACCGAAACAATCAGCAGCGCAGTTGTGGTACACCTTGTCCGTACATGTCACATCGTCAAACCGGCCACTTCTCTTCCTACGGTTTATCAAGTCAACGGAGTTCAGTCAAAAGTTGAGAAATGAGAAATTGTGGCCACAGCTGACGTGATCAGATTTTGCCAGAACAATCCACCTTGGTACGCACAGAGGCACTTTTTCAGGTCTTGCCTTCGTTATGATCCACCATGCGAACCTTGATCGATAAAACTGCTACGGTCGCAGCTGCGTCATAATTGTGTTAAAACGTTTTTTCCATGTTTACCTATGAAGTGGTTGTCCTCAACTGAACTTGTTACATGTTTCGCCCACTTCGCCCTGACCTGATGAATGAACGAACACGAGGTTGCTTGCTAAGTCATTTTTCTGAAGTTTCGAACCATTCAGTTATTTCTACTTCTCTATCCGGGACCACAAAGCATACGATGATAACGGATGTGCACGTGCTGACTGTGCCAGAACCGCTAAAATGGTGTCATACAGTCAATAAACACGATGCGGCAAGTGAACATAAATGTAGGGTATGCGCAAATCTGTTAAGGAATGGCTTATGTATATGATAGCTGAAAACAGTGGTGATATTGTTCGTAGCTCGGGTTAAGGATTTAAGTATTGGGATGTTCGGCTTGGCACTTAGGTTGCAATCGTTTCGTCACCAAACTGGGTGAAACTATTAGTGCGCAAATGCTTCAGTTGGAAAGCTGTTGGAGAGTTAATTTTTTTTTTTCTGACAGGAGTGTTAGATGATGTAGCAAGACTTATGGACGACAGATCTAAATTGTGTACGTTACAAGTAAGAAGGAGCGAATCGTGTTGCAGTGATACAAACAGTATCTAAGCGGGCGGTAAATGGCATTGGTTATTCCCATTTTCAAGTTGACCATCACTCACATTTGATCGCAGCGTTCGCATTCAGATAGACTTTCCAGCCAGCCTCTTTCGAAAAGAAGCACTAGACTCGAGTTTCGCTCTCATCAGAGCTCGTCAGTAGTGCATATCCTTACCACGGCCGGGATTTGAACTCCGGACATTCCAATCATGAGGCAACCGTGTTAACCACTGCGCCATTGACCTCACATT
>QNGE01000715.1:0-10061 GCA_008508345.1 Paragonimus westermani | reverse complement strand
ACCTGTTGCGATTAGGTGTTTGGCGATGGAAGACGCCGACCGATGAGAATAAACGAAATGCTTGCATCTCGCAATGTACGTCTTCTTGCTGTCCTGATGAATTTTGTGACCCGCATTACAAAGGCTAACGTGCACTGTGGAAGAAGCTATTTTGATTCGAACAAGGCCCGATACAGCGTCTGATGCCGAACATCAATAACGTTAATGTCGGTACCAACAATACAATACCTGGTTCATTGTTCGACATGCCCTCTGGTCACGAAAACTGCCACAACTACTTAGTCACACATTTGCATGTGAAGCATCAAGAGGAGTGACTGTTTCAGGCTACGCAACACGTTTAACAAAACCTCCTGCCTTGACGTCACCACTTGACCTAAACAGTACATCGTCCTATGTGTAAAGGGATTTGGTTGGATGAATGCATCGGTAAGAAGTCAGTCAGTGATTCGCAGAAGACTACGGTCAATCAGTGTCGATAACGCAAACAAACTGGCATGACAGCACAGTGACCAATCCGGGTGGCATGCTGCCGCATGATCGGAACTTGTTATAACGAGAATCGGGGTGAAACAAGTTGTTAAAGCAAACGAGCCAAAAGCGAAGGTGAGCCTACCAGTAAGAAAGCCAAGACGTCAGCACCAAGTGTAATTTTTCACTTTACTGATACATCTTGTCCATGCAAGCAACAGGAACTCAATAACGCGGAGGTTTACTTTGTGCCACAACTTTTGTTTTCGATTTCGTTTCGGAAGGTAGCGACTTCCCAACACTAAGGTGAGGATTTTCGACTCCAAAACCTGTATAGTCTCATTCAGGAAACGAACTACAAACCAAAGCTTATTCTCACCTCAACCCACCCGTCCATCATATCTTGCGTTTCCGCTGGCTCAATCAATAATCTACACCAATCCAACTCTTCCCCAGTGAAATCTCGGGATTCTGACAAATCCAAACGTTCTGTTATCTAGTTTTGTATTCGGTTCGCTGCTAGTTACTTGTCATCCATGTATTTTCATTGGAGTTAGTAACCTTCTGATTATAAGGAACTTTTGCCCCAATAGCTGAATTACATGTTACTGTGAGCATTGCGTATAGCATTGTCTTTCGTCTTCGTGTCAAGGTGTGTCTGTCCGTACGCATCGGGCTATTTTCTTCTCCTCAGTGCTATCTTTCAAAACCGGTTTGACCCGATTTTTGGTCCTGTTCGAAGCTACCGTGGGTCGATTTAAAACAACCTACCACAGTCCACTTTGATGTTAGCTTGTTGGCTGAGACTGTCACTTCGATTGCGACCATTCCATCTTCAAAACCAGTAAAATCGTCGGCATGGGATGTAACTTAGCTTCGTAATGAAACGCGTACAATGTGAGCATAATGCTCTGTGGCCAATCAGAAGCTGAAACCATTAACCATGGTTAAGATGGTCCAGATAAGACGAACGGAGTGCACCCAATATGGAGCTAACATGTGCTCGTGCATTGACATGCAGTAAAAGATATTGTTTTATTGGTTTGTTGAGCATCTACTTGATAATGAGAGTTAAGTGTAAGTAACGGAGAATTTGCATTTGCCATTTTCGTTGTTCATGTCAGTTATTGACAGCTTTACCAGAAGACTGTTCAGTTCAAGACCATTCATTAGTTCATTGTTTATTCTTAAAGAAAACACATCTAGTAAGAACTGTGTATACGCACCCAAAAACTGAGTGCTACTCAACGTGTTTCCTACGCCGGAGTGTTAAGTAAAATTTAACCGTTAATCTGGAGAAATGATCTGCCAGTTGAGACCCTCAGAAGTGAGCCAATGTCACTAACACACTTTTAACAAGAAATGACGAATTTATTGCATGATGTACATGCAACTATGCGCCTACGTTTTGTTCTTGTGGAACGAATAGAAGTGAACTGCGATCGCTGTTCACAAAATGTGGTAGGATCAGTTGAGACTACTCTGTGAACACTGTCCCAAACAAAGCAAAACGTCTGAAACTTACAAAAATCGAGCAACCTACTGTATTTAGAAGTAAGTGTGAGTGAGCTTACCCAGAACGCGATACATTTCTCAGGGGAAGAGACAATATGTGACAGAACGCTACAAACATCTTGGCACCAGTTTCATAACAATAATAGTAATTATAAGGCGATCAACAGACGGGATGAAGTACAAATGTGACTTTAAGGCATATAGCATAAAGTTCTAGCTTGGAAGCCTTGAAGTGACCAGGTAAGGTTGTAAAATTGTTGTGAACCGAGAAGGCGAATAGCACAGAAGTTGTTTATTTGCGGAGACCAATACACGACTTATGCGTCTCAACCTGACTACGAACAAAAACACTCATTTGCACACCACACTGATCTGAGAATATTCCGGTCGATTCTGACACTAAGTCTCAGTTCTGTCATGTGGCAAAAGCCATTCCATGTGATTCTGCCCTCCAATGATCCTTCCCTTATTTGTCCCGCGGTCATTTCATCCATGCTGTCGCCTCGCTACTGAATAGTGGTGGTGTCAGTAGTATAGTGCGACTGTCTGTCCTCATCACAAAATGTAAGGCGGTACATGTTATCGAAATAGTTTCGCCCTGAGAAGAATGGCTGTGATAAGGTAGGACCATGAAGAGATGTCAAGTGTATTCTGATGTTGTGAAATAACAGCTCTGTGAGACTAACGAAGAAACATCAGTCTACTAGTTCCGTGAGGCCGTCGTGCAAAGGTGAAGGGGGTCTGTTATTGATATGTAAACTGTCAATCCGCACATCATGTGTATTTGACGAGCAAGTCATTGGGTGAACTAGTGGATATGTCCAGCAGGAAATGCCCATCTAGTCCAGCCAGGAAACTCCAATCTGCCGTGAAACCGTTCAAAACTAGTACGTGACTTTTACGATGAGACCCCCAGGGAATTGGTACAGTCACTGGGAGCGGTGATCGTTTTTTACACGCATCCGCTACCGGCGAGTTAATTATCACAAACATCAGATTTCAGCTACATGCTAGCGATATCAAGATGTTAACCCTTCCACGAAGTGGTCGCCGCCGTTTATTCGATTATGCAATAATACATTGGTGAGACAGCCGCGACGTAGTTATTACCAGAATGTAGCACGGATCCTAGACAAGTAAGAACCACATTATTTAGTCACATTTACAAGCTCGTTTATTTCACATCAGCCGGCCAACGACCAAGGCCAGATGTTAGACGGCTGAAAAACTCAGACAAGAAATATGTTTTAATATGCAGTCACCGTACATCTCAAAGGCGCTCTCGCATCCACTACTCTAACATTATGCGATAGTATATCAAGAGTCAGATGGTGGCAACAGCCACTTAAGCAATAGGATACCGGTACCCGAAACATCCAGATTGGTTCGATGGTAACGGTGCATCTCGAATTCGACGCGAAGAAAGAGCGGAGCGTTTGCTGTTTTTATTGTTGACCTAGTCAATGTAAATAAGGAAAAGACATTCTGTAGAGCTCGTTGTCAACCCGCTGATTGGCGTCGGAGAATCAAGGGTGGCTGGCAGATTTAAACCGAGGTGACCTGATGCAGGGTCATCCCAACTGCTGGCAACACGTGATTTACTTGAGGCAACTAAACATATTAGGGGAAGGTGACTCTATCCTCTCCTGTGTACACACCACGTGGATCTAACACGAAAATTTTGGCAGCCTACTGAGTCCATCTGCTACGGTTGTCCAAATGACCGTGAATAACCTGTCACAGCAAGCCACTAAGAGGTCACATGTTTTGACCCTGTATCTGACAGAGATTTAGATCGTCACTGGCTAATCGCGAAATGAAAAGGCTGCGTGTGAAGACAGGCTTTCCTGAGGACGTGTAAAGTATGGCACTCCAGTTCTTAGAGCGTTTTACTGTAATTGGTTCACTCTACCTGGGACCAGGAAACAGTCCACTGGGAGTTCAGAAACGTCCGCACTGTATTTTTGTTGTAAGGTAAGCTGACCAATGACAGCTATCAGAGCATCAGCCAACTAAGTTGTGCTTGAATCTCATTCAGTTGGCTTATTACAAATTCTTTGGAGTCATGTGTTTCTGAGGAGGAATGTGAATTATGTGGGGAGGGGAGGTCGTAGCATGGTTATTACGATGATCAACATCCGCCATCTTTAGAGAAAGTTCCGCGAATGTGACCAGCCGCTATACGCCCTGTTAGTGAATTCCATCAAAAAGCTTAGTTTTATGATCTTCGGGGCATTGAAGAATATGCTGAGTACGTCAGGCTGTCCAACTAAGTTTGGTAATTCAATTGGAGCATTAAGTTCAATCGTGAAGAGGTGAGTGTAATCTTGTGGACTGACCTATGACGACTTTGGTAGTGACAGCGACGTGAAGCGGCACGGTGCCTTAACTCCGATCGCTCAGTTAAACTCGGAAAGTGATGTCCAATCAAAATACTGCAAGGATTTTCGGCCTATGCGAAAAAAAACGTTTTCTTTCATTCAACCTTCTTCAGATAGATGTGCCATGCTTACGCCTGGAGTTCGTGTTGAGAAGATATCGCACCTATTCCGATGACAGTCTGTAGAACGGTATGCCCACGAACCAAGTTTTCGTGTGGAGAGGACTGGTCCTATATTTTGACGTCGTGAAAGGTACATTTAGGAATTCAGCCTGAGATTCGAGACAAAACTGTTTGTCTACCACGCGATAGTGCTGTCCACGTCATCGTATGGTTCTGAAACCCGAAAACTATACAAAGGGAGTGTGCGGTGCCTGGGCTGCCTCCTCATGTATTGTCTAACATGCATATTAAGTAGTTGGTGGTCGGAAATGGTTTCGAACACTAGTGTTTCATCCAGCAGGCACGGAGGGGTTTAATTCAACCGTATTTGTCGACAAGAGCATGTTCGTCGAAAGATTGAAGGAGGAATCTTAAACCAACTGCTCTGTAAAAACCTAGGAGTATGCAAGTGAAATCCTGGTAATCAGACGCTGTGACACAAAATAGTTGCCCTACTAATCCTGTCGGTTTTAATTTCGATAACAAATCATGTGCTGGACCTTTTAGTGCACTAGGAACCGAGTCAATGTCGAAAGATCCAACGGTCGATAGCTGCATGGCCGTGAGACCAAAAGCAGTGTGCGCGAAGGAAGTATAAACGTCACAGATGGTAGTGATGTGATCCTATGCCGTCGTGAGGAATGTGCCCACGAACGCACCGTTTCCGGTCGTCAAGTCATCAACGTACTCATAGAACACAGTCGACTAGCAGATGACGAGTACTTCAGACGCGAGTAAATGGTCGGTTTTACTCATTTGCTCGTTCGTACCGACCAACGACAACCGCCGCTCGAAAACTTGGACGGAGTTGGTCTTCTACTTGTTCACTTCCCTAGCATTGTTGGTGCATAGTACGATGAAAGCTGTATTTTCGTTCCTCTTTCTCATCCCGTGTCTTCCTAAAGTGAACTACTCCTTGAACTGTGTTTCAAATATCTTCCTTCTCCAGCTAAATCTTACCATCGGGGTCTCTATATTTTTTTTTAGCTCCAACAGGCAACCGTTTCAAATTCATGATATCCTGCCGTCTGCCTAATCAGCATTAGTCAGCTAGACCACTCACACAACCCTTGGTCTTATTCTTTCGGGTTTACACCGGATAAGTGGCTTGTGAATGAAACTACAAGTGGTGGGATGTAATTCACTTGTGGCCAGCGTTACGCGCAGGCGTCCTTTGGCTTTGGTCACAATGATGGAATAGTTTGAAAATGGATACTGTCAGCCGTGTGTGCGATATTAACCAAAATGGTGTTGACAAAG
Source organism: Paragonimus westermani (assembly GCA_008508345.1). Taxonomy (NCBI): domain Eukaryota; kingdom Metazoa; phylum Platyhelminthes; class Trematoda; order Plagiorchiida; family Troglotrematidae; genus Paragonimus; species Paragonimus westermani. The sequence continues at coordinate 4,273 of QNGE01000715.1, read as the reverse complement.
CTGAGTTCGCTGATTGTCGAGTCGATAGAGGTTGTTTGAAGTCGCTGCAGTTACATGCATATGGGAGCAGCTCAGCGGGGTTTGTTTGGTGGGCCTTATATTTCGGTCACATGCCAAAAGGGTTGTTCTAGACACGTGATATTGATCATGCTACATGTTTATACCATGTTAAAGGAGATGGGAAGGTGGTGCGTATCACAGATAACGGGTCATAGTTCCGTGCCGCGAAGATGAAGTCCTGGCTCCACAATATTGAATACCGACATCCCATAACGGTGCTCCACCATTTTTGCTCCAACAGTGTTACGAAGAGCCTAGTCAGCACAGTAAAAAAAAATGTAATTTCACCCAAGAATTCAAAAGCGCTGCCGGAGCTTGAAACGTTTTCGGACGAACTCTTCTCCAATACCGGAATGAACGCATACTACTACCAAAGAAGGTCCAGTGAAGTTGTTCACATCCAAGTGTCTGGGTTGGTCTCTTCGAATCCCACTAAAGTTCCCCACCTCAGTCTGAAGGTCTGTTCGGTAACCAAGCCAAAGTGGAGAGGCTCGTTTGAGGGAGGAAGAGAGTAATAGTCTAAGCTTTAAGAGTGACTGTTTGTAGGCGAAAACACCGTGGTTTCGAGTCCACCAACTGTAACGGCACGTTTAAAATAAACCGTAAGTGTCCTGATTGCCCTGATTTTGTTGGTCTACCAACCGCCAGACAGATGAGCCCCCCACGATTCACACAGCTAAAAACACATCGTAAACGGTGCGTAACAATTTTGAATCTTATTCCGAACAAATATTTACGGATTCTTTTAACAGCCCAGTGGACTACCAACGCCTCCTTTTGTGTTTATGAATATCCTTGCTCTTCCTTATTCAACAAACGTGATAAGCAAATGGTCGGATATCCCCCTGTTCTAACACACTATAAAAGCCAACGAGTCTTTCTTGTTATTTGTTCTGTGGTGACTTAAGACATGGTAAATAGGGCTAAAAACAGCCTTTAATCATAACTCGCATTAATTCTCTCGAAAGAATTTCGTCCTTTTGAGTCCAAGACCATGTTTCTGCTGACTGAACTGCAAATAATGGTTGTGCTTTCGTCGAAAAGTTTGGGATAAAACGAGAATGGTACTGTAGGCAACTCACAATTGATTAGAGCTCATTTCGGTCCCTTGGTGATGTAATCGTGACCAAAGCTTGGTAACGGTCAGGGTCCGGCCTGTATCCTTTATCACATATGGTAAAACCAAGAAAACTCAGCTCTCGCACTTGGAACACACACTTAGAAGGCTTTATGGCCATGTTCTTATACCTGAATCGTGCCAGAAGTGAAAGCAACCTCTTATCATGCTCCTCTACACTGTCGGCGTATATGATTACATCATCTTGATAAACGCGTACTCCTGGTAAATCGGTAATTACTTCATCAATCGCAGCCTGGGATATCCCAGCTGATACGTGTAATCCAAACGGTAAAATATTGTACTGAAATAATCCCCAAGGGGTGTTAATCGTAGTGATCGTCTTAGAATAATATTCCAGTGAAATTTGTAAGTATGCGTTTGTCAGGTCAATTTTAGAACATGTTTTGCTACCGTGCAGGGCTTTCATGAAATCCTCCGGCTCCTCAGTTGTTGCCGCGCAATTTTTCAATCTTGGATTCAGCGTTAGTCTACAGTCACCACATATCCTAGGTGATTTGCCATCTTCTTTCATAACCACAACGATTGATGTGGCCCATGCTGCTGAGTTAACCTGCGAGATTATACCGTCTTCCTTCAATCTGTTGAGAGCATTATGCACATGTTCTCTCAGAAAAACCGGGTCCCCTTGCACCTCCAGTTTTGTTGGCTCTACTTTCATCCCTCCTGAAAGTTGTGAACACTGAACAATGAAGTTGCGTAACTGGGCTTGGTGCTCGCCAATCGGACCATTTTTGTAATTAATATTTAGTGAAAGAGCACAGTTGAGTTGTTTTAAAGCTTATAATCCCAGAATAGCTGGACTTCCTTCCGACACCAAGAAACGCAGTGGAATTAGCTCATTATCATTACCAACAAACATTACATCAGCTTCACCTAGCAGAGCTAACCGATGACCAGTAACTCCGCGTATTTTCATCGTTGTTGGTCTCAGTTGAGCATCAGGGGCCGTGCGATCTAGTAGCGGTTTGGAAACAATGGATTCGTTACTTCCTGTGTCCACAATGAATTCATACTTACATCCCGATTTGAACTTGAGGCATCTATGAATAAACTGCTCAGCCCTGGATTTCATCTGCAATGAATAAACAGCAGTGGACGGTCCTATGGTACTTGTCCCTCTAACTTGACTCAGGTGACATTTCTGACTTCTACATACCTTCTTAATATGACCATATCTACCGCATAAATGGCATATAGCATTACGAAGTCGACAACATGATCATAAGTGTAACTCATCGCAAGAGAAACACATGTTAACTTTCTTTGGACCTGGATTTGTGACGGGTACATGAGAAGACAGTGGAAATTTGTTCACTTGTTAACTTCTGGAGGGACTATGCGCTTTTGTCTTCATAGATAGTATGACGTTCGAATCAGCTGTAGCTCGCAGATGTCACGGGCTTCTTGGAAACTCATATCTTGTTTGACCAGCAATCTACGCTGAAGATCAGTGTCATTGACGCCAGCAATCAGGCGATTACGTAGATGCTCCTCCAGCTTGTCATCAAAGTTTCAACGAGCAGCTTGGTTTTAAAATTGTAGTATAAACTCACGGAAGCTCGTGCTTGTTGGACGCACTAATGAATTGAACTTCGCCCGTTCTTTAGCCAGGAAATTAACGGGAAGCACACATCGCTTCCAGAGCCAAGCCATTGACAGCATTGTCCTAGGAAAGTCGGTGGGTTTACTTCACTCGGCGGGCGGTACTTCCTTTGCTGTGGTTTATTCTAGCATCAGGATTCTTTCGGATTCTCTCCTTCTGGTAGCACCAAGAAGGTCCATGATGACTTCGATGATTGGACAAGTTATATTGCATCTGCTGAATCACAGTGAACGTCAGAATATATTTTAAGTGGTAAAGTATTGTAATGGACTGCTCAATAAAATGTGTGTAATGAATTATCTGAATGCGTACGCGGAAGATTGCTGTGCCGATTCACATGGGATATTGGTAAAAACGTCACTCGTCCCGAACATGGGAAACCTTGGATAGATGTTTGAAACCAGCACAAGTGCCTAGTGGAATACTCATCAACCGGGTCGTGATCAGTACAGCCATGACGGTGAAAATGTATACAATAGGCATCAGTTTTCCCAGCATATTGTCTTTACTGCCGTTGGACTTTGGACGCCATATTCGGTCGCAGTCGTCGAGCTGGCAGCGAATGATTGCCAATCCGGTATTTCGGGCTGATCACATGACCCAGGCTATTGCCATTCCGAGCAAGTTGCGCAATTTCTGCTTGAAGACTTTTTTGAACTGTGCTATTGTCTGGTGGTCACAACTTGCCTCAACTGACCTTGGTGAAGGATGGATGGCGGCCTCCACAACGGAATGTGTAAACTTTGTATGAACTGACTTTTCTCACTCGGCAGCTCAACTGGGTTATGCCAGATTGAGTTCTCAGTACACTATCAGTTAAATCATACGGAAAATTTTAGTAACTAAAATTATTTGTTTTATGACGGAGGCACAAGAGAATTTAAATTTAGCAATCCGCACCTGTAATAGGCTCTGTCGAGCTATTCTAACCTGTATGACTGCTTGCCCGCTCTGTTAATTCAGAGGATCCGCTGGCTACAGTGGGGCGTTTAGTGCATCAGTTCTCAAGACGATTAATATAAAATAGATGACGTACTTTATATGTACGGGGTTTCCGTAACCCCAACTACGGATAGTGTAATTTGCCCGTGGATACATTACATATTAGCTGTTCTAAAGTAGATGACAGCAAATATACGGGTGGGATAAAAGTAGGATACTGCCTCAGTGATTAGTCAACGTCTCTCAAAGGAATAAAATACAATGGTCCGCTCGCCCAAGTTTCATGTCAATATGGTTTTCAAAGCTTTCTCGTATTTAATGAGGACTGCTCAGAACTGTGTCGCATACGTTCAAGTACCGGACAGTTGTCCGATATCCCCATCATGCGTATGACCCGAGGTTTTAGTAAAACGTTCTGCTACGAAAAACTACTGAACAAGCGTAACAGTACGTGCATCTACCTGGATCAAGTGAACAACTCAGTCAAGTTTGAAACAACGGTTCCCATCGACAAATTTGAAAAAAGC
>QNGE01000714.1:174133-237499 GCA_008508345.1 Paragonimus westermani | reverse complement strand
CTATAGCTTCATGCCTGAGTTTCAACTCATAAAGAGCGAAAGGCCGAGAACCACGTTTTTCAGTATCACAGTACAAGAGTAAAAAATACGCACAAAGTGCCAAAAGTAACTGCTGTTCAGATACATGAAAAAAAATTGCGAAATTGCAGCAAGCACAACGATATATACCACATCTGAATACTTCTAAATAAAAAAGTGAGGTGTCCCGAAGTCAGTCGCCACAAAAACCGTAGAAGCCCTTAAGATGATTTGATACATCACCAGCTGCTATCCTGAATTGGCTTTGAAATCATGGCTTCGACCGTCTTTCTGTAGTGATATTTCAGTCAATATGGCGCGAATGAAAGGGGAATAAAAGTATCTCTCAGCTGTAAATTAAATATTGTAACTTAAATACACAAGTACTAAGAAAATATGGTGACAAATAGCAGTTGGACGCATTCACTTTAACCTACCTCGGTACTCAACAAATAAGAGCAGCGCGTACGCGAATGAAAGGGAATCCGACGACACGAACGTAACTGGTGTGAACGAGCAACCGGTATTATCAGTTACATAAAACACGTAGGCATAGCAATCAACAAGCACTCTAGGACAGAACTGATGAGTTCCATCGGGGTTAATCTTCACTTTATCAGAAAAATCTCTTGGACACCATTTCGTATTCGAAGAGGACCATAATACAATAGTTCGAATCGTTTTTCAACGAACCAAACAAAGAAAATCGAAATGGTACTCAATAGTCTTAGTACAGCTCTCATTCGGCCCCTCAGAACCATAGTTTGGAGTGTTAGTGCGTAGCTGCTGGGGCTGATCAGAAAATCTTATTGTTGTTGGCTATCGAGCTAAACCAGACTTAAGGTAGGCGATCAGAAAGTTAAGTTCAGCATGGTACCATAGTTACAAATAAATTGACTTGCCACTGCAATTTATAGCACAATATACATAACGCAATGTATTACAGTAGAGGGTCGTCATAATAGAAAGTGCAGAACCAGAATCTAATTTGTTTGTAACGAGCGGTTCGTTATGACAAACAACCCATGAAGTATATTAGGTAACCGTCTCACTTGGTGATACATGTTGCACAATGTCATCTCAGTCTTACGTGCACATTTATATTTTTGTGTGGGTCACGATAGAAGCCCTGTAGATACGCATTTTTAATACGAAGCTGGGTTCAAGATGAGCAGTAAAAATAATTGTTTGCCTCGATGCGTACGACACCGAGGTCTGAAGAGGGAGCGGTCGACGTCAGATTTAAGGGAAGTCCAGTTCCACTATGTTCGTCGGCTGTCAATCTCGAAATCCAGAATAACTCATACTTCTGCAAAACCGTATCCAACAGGAGTGAGGAAGAACTGAGTGTTACTTGTGACTATGAATTGCTTTCGTGGTAAGGCTATGAATTTACAGAATATAGCCCCAGGTATAAAAAAACGTTCCCATGGCGAATGGAGTTTTTGAAGAATCAAGGGTTGTATCAAATGCACCAATGAATGGGTGCCTTTGTTTCACAGTGGTCATGACAGACCTCTGTTGAGGTGTCTGTTAACAGTGGCTCGTTATGCCTGGACACCTGTTCTACTAGGGTTCCACGGCCAGAAAAACCTGGAATACTTGTGAAGGTAGATGAAACATTAACAGATCATTCGTTACATGGTCAATACAGTATTCTCCAGCACTTTCGCTATACTATATCATATCTATTGGGAACTGCAACAGGACAGATTGGCACCCGTCAGTGAAATGTGGGCATACCAACTGAGGTTAATGTAGTTGGTCAAGTTTGTGGGAACCACGATACAATGGAGTCAATAAACCCATTAAATTCCTTCACTAACAGAAGGTGCACCCGTGCCTATTTTTTGTTGCACAGTATAATTGGCCGAATTCTAAAAATACACACAGTGTCCTAAAATAAGGTATAAAGCATTTTGTAAATTTAGGAATTTGATCACTCCGTTAGGTCATGCTCAAAAACTTCACGGATATCAAAAAGTGCTTATTTTGCAGTGTTGAAAACACACCAAATCTGTCTATTTTAATGAGGGCAAAGGTGGTTCAACTAAGCTCTCTATTGTAGTAAGAAGATATCGCACAACAAACGAGCACAACAGCACAACAAGCAGAGTGTATATTGCATCGACTAGAAGAAGAATTGCTCGGATCAAAAAGAAGTTAAGATTGTGAACACAATGTTATCAAAGGTCAGAAAATAAGAAAAAATGGCGGTGCAACACGACCACTGAAAACGAACGACCAAAAGTTATAAACTATGCCAACATCGAGAAAAATGCAACACACTAAATAGTACACAGATAATGCGCTCATAACGGATCACATCAGGACAGTAGATACTTTGAAGTTTATTAAGGAGATTTGAGCTTATTTCCATCGTTTTTCGACAAAGCAATTTCCTGGTAGGCGCAGTCGTCCTTTGTTTTGCATTTATGAAGTTTCTGAGGTGCCCTGCCGTAAAATTGATCGAAAAATATGCCAGCAAATACAAGTAACGTTCCAATCCACTGAGAAGTAGACATCGCATGGCTGAACAGAATGATGGAAGCCAAAACAGTGAAGAACTTTCGCGTTGTAGTCACGATTGCACACATGAGAGAGCCGAAATTCGTCAACAGTGTGAACAGAAAAATCTGGATGCAGTGAGGTGATAAAAAGGAGGGACTCTTTAGAACTATGGTGATGTAATGCAAACTACTACGTTTATTCACAGCAAAGGAAAAAGTAACTAGTGTTGCGATGATCACATTGAGAAGTGACTCAGTACTGGTGATTTTATAAAATGGGGTGGCTCAATACCACCATACAGACTTCGAAAGCTAAACATACAACATTGAAAGTGACCGCTGTCAAAATCATCATGGAACACTTTGAAATACAGATGTGCCGCCAAAAGAGGTTCTAAACCTTCAATCTACGGGGTAGTTAATACGATGTGAGACACAGTATCAGTATGATTCTAGTAGCAGGCACAGTCTCAATCCATCCACCGGCCGCTTTGAGAAGGGGCTTTAGTCGAGAGTCTTGATCGTTCTACCGTCCATGTCAGTGTGTCGTCATTATTCCTAACCCCGACACAATCATAAGTTGTGTACAGCTAATATCGTACCGCATCGATGGATGTGCAGCATAAACAAGTCGTTCTACCCACTGCATCAAGAGCGGGTAGACGAAAATATGGCATCGACCGTTGGGTGGCTCGCCTGAGGAATACAAACAAAGACCGAATCCTGATTACAACCATAAAGAGCGCTCAAAACTAGTTATCATTCAGTTGGTCAGTTTTCAATGACCGACGGCTGTTTTGGTCTGATTGATGCTGACTTTTGGTCCAAAAACGTTGCCAGATGTGCTGACTGTTTACTATGTTCTGATTGGTTGCACGATGTCCTCCATGCACCACCGCAACAATTGGTTCATATCGCTGTTAGGTCGTCTCATAACCGAACTATTGGTAGATGTATTTGACTTTGCCAATTGGTCTGAATTTGTGCTTACTGGAGCCAACCACCAGTTCCAGCTACCATTACGCTGTCGACCCCTTTCCCGTTTTCCCACTACAGCACCTAGACTCTCCCTATTTTCAAACTCCGAAAATCCTTAGATGAATCCCAAATACTCTGACAGACAAGTTTCAGCAGGTCCCATCTACTGCATTAATTTAGATATGTTAGACATACAAATTTCTACATGCACTGATCTGTTGTTATCACTCAGCGTCAATAAATATGGGTGGCTTCGATAGCTCTGAAACAGATAAGTCAACGGGCCACATTAGTTTGGACTTGTGGCAAACTTAAGACTGATCTTTGTTGAATTTCGGAGTCTGAAATCCGTTGGTAGAATGAAATGACTGCATTCTTGATCACTAAACATCGGATTTACACATCAGACAACTCCCTGACCGCTGTCACTGATCGGAACGGAGTGGGTGTAACCATGAGCATGGTGGAGGAAACTGTTCTGGATGCTTGTTGATGGTAGGGTATGCGCCGTCCATGCGACCAGCTCTACAAGATCCGAAAGTGGACGCCATCACCTAAACTCTCACAAACCACAATAAAGACGTTTCTACGGCGGTCTCCTAATAGGAGTTCACCGCACGACTACGGTTAACCTTTGGCTCTAGTATTCTCATATTATCCGGAAATTTCTTAGCAAAGGTGGGACAGGTCAGCAATGTAGAATGGTGTTTCATCATCTTCACGGTCTGTAGCTTTGAACCGTACCCGTGGATAGAGTGGCGCGGGTTCCCGATGGTCCTGACAACAATCAGCGAGGCAGTAGGGACGCAAATGAGCACAAACGAGAGAGGAAGAGAAAAATGCAAAAGAATGAAGATTTATGGGACAGAGTAAAAAGACTATATGGGCGTAGGCTCGGCAGTGACTGCGAAACACTGTCACACTGAAGACCACTCCAAATAACTGTGTGGAAGGTCGCAAACTCTGTGATTGTTTATCACAAAATTGAAAAGGAATAATATGGATAAACACCCTTGTCAAACGCCACTTAAGGTGGCGAACATTCGAGGTAGCTGTTCACAAATGCGCATTTGGCACTCATAGCGGACATACAACAACGTCAATGAATTGACAATTCACTGAGGCTAATTTGTGGTAGAGACGACAACAGAGAGCGTGCCAGGAGATTGAACTATGCTCGTTGGCTGCAGAAAAGTGCCAGTGCCCCAATGTCTGCCGCAAGGCGAAGATATGACTGATACACCCACAACCAGGTCTGAAACCTATTCATTCTGTTATTCAGTTCTCTAAATGTATCCAAGGCCGCTGATTTCTGAAACAGGTGAGCAGCTTGAATGCGATAAAGACAAGGCTTATATATCTGTGGCCGTCGCATAATAATCTGGCACATTTCCGAGAATACAAGTGACTGCTGATAAACACCATTCAGAATGGAGGAGTGTAAGCAGTTCAAATAGCTATTCTCCACTATCATTTTTGAGAAGTGTCAGAGGAAGAAAAAGCGGACCTGGGGCGTTGTCATGCATAAATAATTTTAGCTCCAAAGCCATTTCGGTTTTCGATACAGGACCGTCTGAAATGTCATAAATAACCACACAGTCTGCATCATCCGCAGCCGAATGAGCCAGCTCAGGCTAATTGAGCCGTACCTAAAAGTGCTTGGACCACCTCTCAACTCGAGGCTGAAAACTGTGAATTCATGAGCCATTTTTTTTTACATAGTCTCATTATGACGAATCAAGGGAAACAGCACCTGGCCAGTCACTGATAACAAAATATCTCCATCTTTTTGGCGTGCCCGGAGAAGTATGTCTCACAGACATCAGACAGAATCTTCGTGAGTTTGAGTTTCAGTTCATGGCAAGTTAAGTCGCGTTTGGAGCCAGGAAAATCAGTCGACGCTTTTTCATAAGTTCTGCTGAGTCAGCACATATCTACTTCTGCCGTAGTACCGTTAGGTACCTCCTGGGAACGGACCTCATCGTAAGAAGTTTGCACAGCTGCTTAGGTTTCTCCTCAGTGTTCAAATCAATAGCTGCATTGTTTTTACCCAGATAGTTTAACTGTAAATATCACATGATAGGCTTTTTGTGTACCGCAGTCGCTCCCTTTCTAACTAGGTACTTTAACTTTGTGGGCAGATGATCCACCATTAAATAAGGAAACAAAGCGGGCACGAACAACGGCATGATCTGAATCAAGGCGGCCACTCAAAAATTAGCGACAACCTTTAGTGGAGCGAGCCAACGATGGCTGAGGGCGAGGTGATCAATTTGCGTTCACATCTGATTTACACAGGGTGATCTCCAGGTGGCACATCGCTGTCGTTTGTGCTGAACCTCATTACTCGATGTATATAGTCCGTAAGATGCGCGTACTCACAACAGCCGATTGCCATTGTAAGTGTGTCGCGCGGCGATCAAATATATCACCCAGCCGCTTCTCATCAGGATTAAGACGGTCGAGTTGTGGTTAAAATCACGTGCAAGCTCAGTGATGTGCAAGAATTTACTAGGAGTTCCTGATAACATACGAACTATTGTCTGTTGGAACATATGCAGATATGACAAATAAGAAACGTCTCTCAGATCAGTGTCGACAGACTTCAACTGAAGTGCTAAGTATGATGGCATGTAGACGACCATCCGCTGGGATCCAGTCGAACAGATTCTGCTCTACCTTAGGGTTCGGTGCAATCCTCACTCCAGTTTGACCGCAAGATTCGGCTTCATCGTCACCAGAGACCCTGGGGAAGAATAACTGATTCATAGTATCATTCAGGAGTGACTTTAAGTGAAGGACGATATTGGGACTGTGAAGGTGCATTTTAAAAACACGCACACACGCAGTTCCAGAATAAACAGGGTGTTTACTAGGGCAAATCTCTAGCCCGGTTCTCGAAGAGTGATGACGTCAGAAGTGCCAGTGTTCATCGGTCGTCGTGTTCTGAGGAGAGGACAATCGACACCAGAACAGAAGGAAGGCAAAAAGAAGTGGACTGGTCTGTCATGGCAGCCACAACTTTTGATACTTTCCAGTCGTTTATACTGAAGAAAGAGGTTGGCTCCAGGGAATACACATCGTGTCTTTGGCTCACAAGTCTGACCCGTGAGACAATGTTCATTTGAGAAACCTCAACAGGGGCCAATGACTCAAGCAATGAAAGGCTTTTCCAGCCCGGGAGCGCAGCGAATGAAACAATGCTGTCTGAGTCTGGTAACTGCTGCGCTCAGTGGATGTATTCGAAGCTACACCAGACTTTTGAACTATAACAAAAGTTTTCGACCGTGCTAGACAATACGCCGACAGTCACGGTCAATCGTGGGGCGATCGGAGAGCTCTTCGGTTGAGGGAATCTTTTTTAACTCATTTCCTCCTTAATAAGAAGACAGTAACGCAACAACTATAAAAAATAGTCCTGCTGTATGCCATAAGACCGTGCCTCTCCACATAATCACCCCCACATAGTCAGCATTGCGATATACGACCTTATGAGCATGACTGTTTTTCGTCTGACTACTTTATTTTGGCTTGTCTTACACGGATGTATCAAGAAAGACCAAAGTTCTAGTCAGTACAGCCCTACGGATGGATGCAGTGCACCGGCCTGATTACTACGTCAAGGTAGCGGGATGGGGCAGGAGTCCGCCAGATGTGTACAGTTGTTGGACATCCAACTGCTGGAACCGGGATGTGCTGAGCACCGGTTGTTTCTGCCAAGTACATAAGGTACGTCGATACATCAATCGGAACACCCTTTCTTAGGTGTCCGACCTCAGAGGGACCACGTAGCAATCAGCTACATACCAGTGAATAAAATAATGAGCAAACTCCTTTTTTGTTCCATCTTTTCCACATACAGAAGTACGGGATACCAGCAGCCAATGAAAACACATTGGCGATGAAGACGACTATCAGTCACGCAAAACGGTGTGCAATTGCCGGGTTTTCATTTGCTTAATTTAGTTCAAAAGTTTACCCTACACTCTGGGTGAAGAATAAATGACCCCTCCACTACAGGTCAGGTTACTGTAGGGAATTACACCAGTGCCGACGTAAAGTTTGCGTACAGGTACAGCGCCCATAAGGTGTCAATTAATGAGGTGCAGATGGCAAGAAGGTAGTCATACACTGAATGTCAAAATTCCACTACCCTGTGCAACACTAATGATCTTGGCTGGGCATACGCAAGTATCGAAGTTGGATCTGTTCGTCACCTTTCACCCCATTCACTTGTGTTCTTCGACCGTATTTAGTCTGTTAGGTTACCCATCCTTCGTTAACAGTCTGGACCCTTGTTTCATTTTATATACATTCGGTTCGTTACGACTAGTGGCGGAACGTACCGACCACTTACGTGACAACTGACTCGCCAATGGTCTCTTCAGGGAATTCAAATTTATACGCTGGCCCTGTTGGCATTAGACCAACTATGGGTCAGCTGGATGTCACTGGACCCGTCTTGTACCTTTTTACTTGCTTGTACTGTTCCACATGACTGTACACAATCAAAGTGTTTTCGTACATAGCACTGCAAATGGCTTTAATAGCATCGCATGGGGCTGCACTCAATCCAGTTCAAAGTTTGAAGATTTGCTTTGGGCAACGCATCACCCAAAGCGTAAGAGAAGGACCATATAACAAGTACGAGCTGAGCAATCTGTTAGCTAGCACATGTTTCAATGACGCATAAGAAGCCACAGTGGCTACTTAGAATGTCTGTTCAGCTGGTCAGCAGCACTAATGACTTAGTCTTCTGAAACCTTATATCGATGTTTGTCACCCAACATAAATCGAAGTGTCGCAAGAGAACGATTTAAATAAAAGCCAAAAGGAACCAACACGTAGTGAAATCCTTGGTTAAATTATAAAATATTACGCAGCGATCACGTCGAAAGGAATTTACACTGCTTTATAACCTGCAGCTTTAGAACCTCATATCACTGCGACGTGATTAGGAAGTCCACTGAATTTACTTACGCAATCGAAAGTCTCCAGACAACAACTATTAGTTCTTAAAAACACAGGTCTATATCGACATATTTTCCATAGCGAAATGCTCCCCACAGGTTCGAGATCACTGTATCAACCGGGAACTTTAGAAGTGAAGCGACCGTCCCATGGGTTCTATCTTTTCCACATTAAAATGCTCCGATTTCAATCTTATGTCTCGACATCAATTCCGAGTGACTCGTTATCAACTCAAGGTGCCCCATAGGGTTTCCCTGAATCTGATGCAAGTCGTTCAATGGCGAACGGGAGCGCAAGGCTAAAGTGACCATGGGCAGATTCGCATACGCTGATTTGTTGACTCGTACAGAGAGGAAGAGCATGTACACGACGAGTACAGGGAGTGACCGAAGGTAACTCACCGATACCTCATTGTCAGGTTGGCCGTGAAGAAGGCTAGCATTGTCCCATCTGTGCATGCAGTGTTTGGACCTACATGATGTTCACTGAGCAAGCACATATATTCGTACGATATACACCCAACACAGACGCAGGCAACCATGTGCTCCGAGCATCAACATATTTGGCAAACCGATCACCTGTCTATCGGTGCATTGGCGACTTACTTAGATGAACTTAGACTTGGGTCGTTGTTTAACTGGTCGGATAAGTCGGGCAATCCGTTCTTTGACAGGCTCTGAAGAAACAACCTAATGACCCCCATGACAGTTGAAGGCAGGGCTGGAAACGCCGAAAGTAATCGATCAAACGTGAACAAGCAGCGTCAAGGTTGGCGGCAACTCACTACACGTCCACTCTGGCACAAGCTAATCGGATTATGCGAACCACCTCATGTAGACGATGTAGATATCTGCTAGCGACAGTGCTAACCGAACGACACGATTGATGACAGGCCGCAGTCAACTATTTTGCCGCAAAGACAGTTACAGTGGGTAGCAAGCGTTTCTTACCCTGATGTACGGAGAAAAATCGTGAACAGCAGAAACGAGAGAGTATATCAACCGGTGGCCTTCGGTGAACTACTGAAACAAACTGGACAATGAACGCACAACATCCATCCGTTTGATTGTACTAATATTAACATTTAGAACTGAATTAACCATCACCTGCAATTGGCTTTGACTTTCCCCATGAGATTCTCTCCATAGATTTGTTACATACAAGATCCGGTGAACGTTTGCGTGTTCATAACATGTATAGCGCATTAATATTCAAAACGGTACCAATCTCCGCCAATCATGTTTGCCATAGTAAACCGAGCGCGCAACACATTAACTTGCCTGGTCTTAATAAACGATTTTACTGGTGTTTTCTTGTTACAGGTCGTTTACGTGACTATCGGGGAATATCGGTTACTCGTCTGCTCTTCTGAGACCGTACATGTGACCATCATCATGATCTCTACCGAGCATGGGCCAACTCGGTGCTAACAAGCAAGGATTAAAAAATACGCTTTTTCAGCACACTCATGCCCACTGCTATGTTCACCTTTTTTTCCAACGGTATGCAGTGTAGATACTTACTTGATTATCAAATTCACAAACAACGGCACTTGGTGAGATGCTTTGCTAAGCAACTTATTACGTGTTTTGAAACATGCTTCGCAGATTGTAGTACCGACCACAGATCAACATGATTCAACAAACTTGGTCTTAAAAGGGTAGGTGTATCTCCCAAAGACGGGTTAATTAGGGTTGCTTATGAACTCTGGTCCCCACTGCAGGCACAGTGCAACAAACATCTTCCCTTTGTTTGACGATACATTTTTATGTATCAAACAAGGCAAAAAAGGTCTGAGACTTATCAAAAAAGATGCCTGATGTGATGTTTTCCATGAGCCAAGTATCCTCTGTTATAATCGCAAAGTGAATTGTAATGATAAACCAGCCTTTTCACAATGAAAGATCGCAGTCATAACTGCTCGGGACCCCCAGTCCTCAAAAATTACAAAAATTCCCGGCGAAGAATCGAAAAACACTCGTTCCGTAAAAATCACTGCAAAACAGTGCTGTACTTATAGGTTAACAATGACCACGAGGGAAAAATGGAATGTCCGCGTCCTTCTAGAAGCACTGCAAGCAAATCTGATTGGCTGGCTCGCATCCAACTTAGTACACTGGATCTTTAAGGTGCTGTATCTCAAATTCGACTTTAGATTTGAGGTACGCGATTAGGGTTTGCCAATCTTAACACCCTCGCTGACAAACTGCAAGCCAGAGCTTTGACTCGTTTGACACCGAGTCATGTATCAAGAAATGGAAGATGTCAGTCACATGTTCTTAGCGGGGAAGAGAGCTAATAAGCAATCCTACGCATTCGTTCGTTCGGAGGTGTCGATGTGCTGTTGGGATCAAACATAGTTGAACACATCGGGTCAAACATGTGGCCGAGGTTGGCGCCTCTGAATGAATTCGACAGACTAACGGTAGCCTAACCACACGGAAAGAACAGTTCCACAAGCCGTAACACATGCCAGATTGCTACACCGA
This sequence comes from Paragonimus westermani, assembly GCA_008508345.1. Classification (NCBI taxonomy): domain Eukaryota; kingdom Metazoa; phylum Platyhelminthes; class Trematoda; order Plagiorchiida; family Troglotrematidae; genus Paragonimus; species Paragonimus westermani. Next base: position 226,533 of record QNGE01000714.1, on the reverse strand, counting down.
CCTTTGTTCTCTGAACCTGGAAAACGCGCACTGCATCCATTAAACAACACGCGCTTTGGCAGCTACGATTGTATGAATGCCCGGTCATACCTCACGCAAGCCGTATTCACAGGAAACACGTCAACATGTGCTCAACGGATATCAGAGTAACGCTAGTTAGAAGGCTAATCTTACTGATAAGAACCGGGTGGGTGAAGGACTTGGTGGGCATGTGTGGAAGCTTTTAAATGAAACAAAAAACGAGAGTGAGCGAAACTCCACCTGTCGGTTTAGTCCCCCCTACGATCGTAAGTAAAAGCAGCACCAATGGCAACTAGTTACATGAGGAAGTGGGTACTTGTGAGGAAACTTAAGCCAAGGAACCACGAATGCGGTATTGAATAAGGAGGGAAAACTTTCAATACGTACAGCCACATAAAGCTAAAGGAAAAATCGTTGTCTGGACTTAAGGCATTTAACCATTTCGCCAATCTTGTCCTGTTCTGCATTCACATCTACAGAAGAGTAGTGCGGAGGTAAGGGACAAGTGTAGTTGCTATTGCCCGAGGGAGTAATGTTTGTATAACCAGCACTATGGTAGAACAAGGTTTGTTTATATATTCAGAGAACCGTAGTTCATAAATCAAAGCGAATTGTCAAGCTCAGCTACGGACGATGCTAAATAGCCTAAAAGGTTACGAACAAAACTCGGTGACAGTCTGCGACGAGACATCAAACCACACGGGCCTCGAAAGCGCGTCTGATGATTCAGACTGTCTTAGAGACATACTCTCCGGTCCTAGCTCTTATCAAGAGTGTGTAATTTGTGCCTAAGCACTGGATGGAACAATCGATGCGATACCGATGAGACCACATACATGCGGAAGACCCTTCAGATACGCCTTTTTAACGTGAGTGACATTTGGAATGTTTGGAAAAATCGATCGAAGAAGAAAATGCTTGCGTAGCACTATTAAACAAGTGTAATAGCCCTACTCGAAATTGTTGAATAACAAAGGTGTCACACTAATTGATCTTTTTCTTTCTGAATACGATTTTTCCTACGACAACCATTCTCTGTGAAGTTCAGTTTATTCTGTGATCCACCCAAGTAGTAGTTGGTGACATTTTAGATAGTGATGCACTGTACAAGTTTTGAGGGAGTAACGGTTTACGAAAACTTACATATAAACCTATAGAGATGACGCAGGGAATGCCAAAGCTAATTACAACTCGATTCCGTTTGCTAGTGTCAGTGCAGCGAAACGAATAGACGGTGCGAGCCCAATGACTGGTTTACTTAGGTAATTCTCTGGAGGCCACCGGTTGATACACTCCTGCACTTAGCCAGCCGCGTTGACTGTCCACAATTCAGTCTGTTAGTCAGTCATTCACAATAGACTTAAGCCTGATCGGAGGGTGGAGTAGCTCGGGTCGCTTTTCAATTTAACAATGACGTGGAATAATCTAGAGTGGGTTTGCTAGAAGGGTTAAAAATTGATTTAAAAAAGTTAGGTGGAGAAAAACCAGGAATAGTGTGAGCCCAAGTGCGTCATTGACTGCGGAAAACTGCCATCTTAGGTAGCGTTCCTGAATAACAATCTCAATGATCATGGGGATATCAGGCAAGCAGGCAACATCTACTTAATTTACTCAACAGAACATCCAAGGCCTTCACACTTCGCGACCACGTAGTTGCTTGATCACGGCACGGTTTTACCCAACTGCTGATGATCTCGGTATATAATTCCCGCTAAAATAAACGCACGGCGGGCATGGGGAGTACATTACCCAAACATTGTAGGTTGTGGGATCAGATAAGTTGACTAATTAATCATGTCTCCAACGTTTCAGAATACATGCCGACGAACAGCCGCGTCGCTCACGTGACCGTCCCACTTACCGTGAGCGAACTGATGAGGGCAACCATGAACAAATGCAGTAAGTCTGTCTACATCTTGACCGTCTGTCATAAATGGCGTAAATTGGCGAAGATAAATCGTGCCCTTTCTAGTCCCACTGACACCTCATCAGCAACATAACAAGCTGACGAGATAGTGCGAAACCATCCACAGTCTCAGGCAGATTACCCGAAGTAAGGAACGTGGGAAAAGAAGTGCCCCAGCCGTGATTTAACAATTTGAACGTTGAAAGTACAAACCAGCTCGATTATTCATTGTTTGGAGAAGAGAAAAGAGATCTGGTCCAGGAACCTTGTTATACTTCAATAACTTGATCTACAGGGCTACTGCTGTTTTCGAGGAACGACCATCTAAAACACAAAAAAATGATAGCCCGGATCCTGTAGTTTCTATGGTCTGTTTGAAATCAGATGAGCTATTCCTCAAAATGTTCAGCCCCCAATAAAGTCAACGCGACTGGCAGACGACAAGAGAACTGTATTTTTCACATATGACCTCACTGACACCGACTCGATGACTAGCACAACCCCCAGCTGAGGGTAAGAGCTTTCGGATACCTCTAGCTAAAAACGTTCCGTCTGTCGCAGTGCAAAACGTCTGCTACCCACTGTAACTGTCTTTGCGGCAAAATAGTTGACTGCGGCCTGTCATCAATCGTGTCGTTCGGTTAGCACTGTCGCTAGCAGATATCTACATCGTCTACATGAGGTGGTTCGCATAATCCGATTAGCTTGTGCCAGAGTGGACGTGTAGTGAGTTGCCGCCAACCTTGACGCTGCTTGTTCACGTTTGATCGATTACTTTCGGCGTTTCCAGCCCTGCCTTCAACTGTCATGGGGGTCATTAGGTTGTTTCTTCAGAGCCTGTCAAAGAACGGATTGCCCGACTTATCCGACCAGTTAAACAACGACCCAAGTCTAAGTTCATCTAAGTAAGTCGCCAATGCACCGATAGACAGGTGATCGGTTTGCCAAATATGTTGATGCTCGGAGCACATGGTTGCCTGCGTCTGTGTTGGGTGTATATCGTACGAATATATGTGCTTGCTCAGTGAACATCATGTAGGTCCAAACACTGCATGCACAGATGGGACAATGCTAGCCTTCTTCACGGCCAACCTGACAATGAGGTATCGGTGAGTTACCTTCGGTCACTCCCTGTACTCGTCGTGTACATGCTCTTCCTCTCTGTACGAGTCAACAAATCAGCGTATGCGAATCTGCCCATGGTCACTTTAGCCTTGCGCTCCCGTTCGCCATTGAACGACTTGCATCAGATTCAGGGAAACCCTATGGGGCACCTTGAGTTGATAACGAGTCACTCGGAATTGATGTCGAGACATAAGATTGAAATCGGAGCATTTTAATGTGGAAAAGATAGAACCCATGGGATGGCCGGTTGGTATAGTAATCCCGAATCTGTAGATCCAGCCTTATATCCACTTTTAAGGGGGCCCCAGGTAGCTCGATTTTTGTTGACAGGTTCGCCAAATATCTATTTTGAGGAAATCTGCTAACCTATGGCGTACTTATCAGATGAAATTCTGCGCGGGAAATACATTAGTAGTATTTTGATGATGACTGCACCGAACATCTCTAGGCTCACCAAGGGCTCAACTGCTGCTTGTCAGGTAGTACAGTTGACACTGGTACCTTCTCAGATTTCTGACGAATCTTTGACTCGGCTGACAGAGCTACCACTCAGACATATTCGGTGATAGGGAGCGTACCCAAGAGATATGTATATTGAAAAAACAGCCAAATACCACAGTGGAAAAGAGCATCGGCGTTTCGAAAGAATTAGCGATTTGTGGTAGGAACACCAGTAGTGCTAAATTACGCCGACGAGTCTTCGGGACTCTGTTGGTTTGAAGAATGTCGAACTACTATTTGTTACGCCGTGTCTTGTCTACAATCAGTGGGTTACAAACTGTCGACAGTTTCTTGAAAGAAAGGCATATAATGCCTGTGTGCGTTCTGTTTTGGTGTATGGCTTGGAAACATGACCTGTCCGCCAGGGGGATTTCAGAAAACTTACAGTGGCTGGTCATCGCGTGAGCAAAGCGACTAATCGCCGGCGCTTGTGCGTTTTTGGTGCGTGATTAATTGGTGAGCGAATCAGGTTGCAGTCTGTAACAGTTGGGTCAAGTGGGTCGCATGCCCGCTGAGTGTTTTTCTGATCAAGGGTTATGCACTAAGACCACCAACAGTTAAACAAAACCCCTTGACTTTTAAGCAACCACGTGGTCAAGAAATGTAGGTCTCAGCTATCCCGTTGACTGAATTGGCTAGGTGCCGCCTATCCAGTTAGTCTTCGAAAACACTGAAATCTTTGATTAGAAACGTTATTCCACATGGCGCAGTACCGTTGTCAATGGCATGCCTGCTTGGTTCGATGAGCGATGCCGTGACCTCGACTTCAGCCGCATTGTTCAAGCAGCACTCATATGATCCGGTCCTTTATAAGTATTAGACATGCGATGTCGTAATCCGGTCATGGGCAGTAGCTGTGGGCTTCTCACAGAAACAAATCAACGCGTGGGAAAATCTCCTATGCTGCGCAGTCGAGAGTTATATATGAGCCAGTAGCTCTCCATAAGACTTCACGAGGCGCCCAAGCCGTCGATTACAAGATTTACCTATGAATGTCCCATCGAACTTTTGTAGAACGCTCGCCAGAAAATACCCACCCAGCCCTTTCGAAGGGTTAAAATGAACTGATGGTTTCTGAGGCTCAAAGAGTTCTTTAGATGCTTTGCAAAATTAACTAAAGAACACTCATAAAGTCGCTGCACGATTGACATCAGGGAACGCTCATTTTAAACCGCCGATGGTTTAGATTGAACTGTTCATCTCACTGAAGGTTCGAAAGATCGCGTTTAAAAGCAAAAGGTTGGTGGGGTTATATTTGGCATCCGTAGGACTATCAAAATGTGAACGTTAGCAACGGTGCACGTTAGTAGAGGCCCATCAAAAACTGGCATTCTAAACTCGGTATAACCAAATTCATGAAAAATGTTAAGTGGGCCTTCAGTTTGCCAGTGAAACTACGTATCAGCTAGTGAATGGCGTATCAACTAAATTCTGTCACAGTAACTTGGTACGGAACTTATCACCAAGCCCTAAGCCTCATTTCCATGTAACTAACCGGTGAATGAATGCTTACATGTATATGCCGGTGTCAAGATGAATTGAATTTACCCAACGATTGAACACTTTTGGAAGATGTGAACACAAATGATAAGCCACTTACCTGTCCGATAGCACTCATCAGTCCAAACAAGGCCACATTGGTAAGTATGACTGGGTGTCGATGAACGAACTGAACGAAGAGAAAGACTTCACCAGTCGCAATAAGTGCTAAAACAAATGCAACGGAAAAATTTGAGGTAAAAATCTACACAGTAAGAATACATATGTAACATTCGATGACCACGCGGAGCGACGAGCGTGCCATAAAAGAAACACATTTGGTGTGTGTAATGGAAATCAACACAAACACCTTGAATCAGTGACAAAAAAATAAACCAACGTGAAGATGTGAATAGGGATGGTAGCCACCAGAAGCATGGTATTCCCCTTACCACAATGACGCTCTTCCTACTGAACAAAGTGCATTTATCAATAAAAAGGCAAACACAATATCAAAAGAGATACAGAGGAGATATGGAAAATGATTAATATAAATGTGAACCTAAGTCTAACAACGGGAATGGATGGAATTTGTGATTTCAACCATTTCGCGATATAAACATCCCAAAGACTTCTTAAAGCCCGCTGGTTTTTTTGTGCATTTTTGGCGTTTGTACTATCCCAGAAAGAATTTAGCCACATTTCTGAATACCGAATTGAAATGAGGAGAGCAAACAACGCGATATGTGAAGTGGCGTCGAGGGGGTAATATGAAAAGACCCACCTGAAGCAAGATAAAGTAACGACCAGAGATTCATGTGAAGCATCAAAGTGTAGGGCCCAATCTTGTACTTGCTGAGAGACTCTTGTACCCCTCCAGTCAGGCCGTCCAACAGCAAAGAAATGATCTGTAGAATACTGTGATAACCACAAAATAAGGGTACCAGTAGAAATTCTCCGAATCCAAAGATAGCTGGATTATTTGATGCTGTATTTTTATACATGAATAATATAACGCCCGCAGAAATCATTATCACAAAGAGGTACTTTCTGAGAGGATAATTCCGTTTGGCCAGTAGGACGTTCAAAAACATAACAGGAATTGGTTTGACGGATTTACTAATGACCTAAGTGAAAAATTAATGGAAAATGGAAAATTTACTTGCGTCGGATATGAAACAAACTTTAGACTGTAGTTACTGGCAAACATAGCGCCGATATATGTAAAACCACACAGGGCAAACTTTGATTCTGACACCGGTCCACGAGGTTCGTTCCACACTTTTTGGGCTGAAAATTTAGGGTCGGGCTTAATGTTACAAACCTAACCAAGCAAAAACACAGTTTATAATGCACTGCAAGAAAAGCATTGAAAAGAAATACTTGAATTCATCACGCTGTACTCCATATCTGGATTTCGTGCTTTAAAGAAACAGAAAAATATACAGCGAAAAACATACATCTTCTCCTGAAGTATGCCGTAAAATAGATATGAGAAAAAGACTCCCAAGGCACAGAACAGTAAGAAAGCGACCTCCCGCAAACGTGCCGACATTGGGATACGCCACGAGTAATTGACTGTAGCGCAGTGGAGCGCAATCCCGCGTTGCATAGGCCAACCTTGAACAATGGACAACCAATACTAGACACCATAGAAGAAATGAATCACCTGTTCGCTTGTATCTCACGGAATACGAAGCGACGGGCCTTCATGAATCCCACATTTTAATGTATCGCAGATAACTGTGCAATATGAATTCACTTTAAATTTGTCGCCTGCTGGGCTTTCCAGCGATTCAGCGATTCGTACACGGGTTCGAGGCTGGGGGCCCAATCCACCCGGAGCAAGTCAGTTTGTTCGTTCCGATATCCGGTGGTTTTCTGTTGACCTGAAAGGCAATAATCGAAAACAGGATATATCACAGAACTTGGGGGTTACGGAAAGTACCAAGAACAGAGTAAAATAACAATCCAGCAGAACAGGATAAATTACGAATCTAACGGTTTATTAAGTGGGTAAGAATCCAATTACACTTTGAGACGGTCATTACAAGAGCAGTTAACAACCTCTATTGGTAGGTCGTTCCAGTAGTTAACTTAATAAGAAAAGAACTGTTGTCTTAAGGAGGTCCGAGGTCGAAGCTTACAAGCTTCTTGTCGTGACCTCTTCGACTGTTATCACTTACTAGGGTGAAGAATTGTTGCACGAGTCCTGTTCCGAAGAGAAAGTGTGTAAGAGTTAAGTCACCGCGGAGTCTTCGAAACTCAAATGGATGAAGACCAAGAATTTCCAGACGAGACTCGTAGGAGAGATGCCGTAAGCCAGTGATCATTTCGGTGGCTACTCGCTGGACACGTTCAATGGCGAGTATGTCCTTCTTCAAACCGGTGTACACGACTTGATTGGCATACTTGAGCAGTGGTCTTATGCATACTCCGTGAAGCCTGTGAAAGGCGTGTTCTTCTATCCGGGGCAAGGTTCTTTTGGTCATCCCGAGAGTCATAAAGCCCCTTTTGGCAGCCAGCTGGTGATGATAAGAGGAGGACAAACCAGACGACAGCCAAATACCTAGGTCGGTTTTTGGGTCTGCTTTCGTGATATCTACGACACCTTGTGTACCGTGTATCACAAATAGGTTCCCGGATTCTCCTCCGAGTGACATGTACACACGCTTACTGTCGTTTAGAAGGAGACTCCAATCATCTGACCAGCACTTAATACGGTCAAGGTCAATCCTCAATATATTGGGGTGACAGGCATTCCAGACTTTTAAGTCAGTGGCACAAAGGAGGGCGTTGCTTGAGATCAACTCGGGGAGATCATTGATGTAGATCAGAAACAACAATGGACCAAGTGCCGATCCTTGAGGGACTCCCACAGTGAGTGGGGATGGAGACGGAAGGCCTGAACCGGCTTTCACTCTGAAAGTCCTGTTACCAAGAAAGAAAGTAATCCAGCGGACAATCACTCCTTGGATTTCATAGGCTTCTAGTTTATGTACCAGAGGACCGTGTGGGAAACGGTTTAAGGCTTTGGCAAAGTCGAAGAAGGTAGCATCCGAGATATGACCATTGTCTTTGGCTTCTGTTGGGCTGTCTATGAAGATTAACATATTGGTTATGCTTGACTGAGCGGGGATGAAGCCATGTTGGGTCGAAGAGAAAAGGTTATTGGAGAAGAAATGTTTGAAGATGGTGCGTTTTTGCAGTCTCTCCATTACCTTGCATGGAATTCTAGTAGGGCTGATCGGCCGATAACTAGCAGAAGAGTGACGATCGCCTGTTTAAAATATATGAGACAGTGACCTCTTTCCATATCTCCGGATGAGTGCCTGTCCGAAGTGTTTGTTTAAACAAATTAAAGAGAGGCACGGCCAAACCGAGGGCCGCTTCTTTGAGGATCCGGGGATGGATCGCGTCTGGTCCCATGGCACTATAAGGAAGCAAGAGGTCCTGAACGTCGGACACATAAAAGTAGACCGTCGGGAGGGGATAGTGGAAGTGTCTTCGCGAGAGAATTGAATGCAAGTTTGGTAGATCCACATTGTAGAATGATGGGTAGTATTCTCTGTACATCTCGGCAACCACTTGGGGGTTGGAGGAAGTTTCCTCATCCGGAAGCCGCTGAGTAAGCATTGGGGGCTCAGTTTTTCTCTGGTGACGTATATACTTGAAGGGAAAATTCATATTCTCGTGAGCTACCTGTAGGATTTTTGACTGTACCTGTTGGGTGTGTTGCCTGATTTCCCGCTTTCACCTGTTTCGTATAGGGCAAAAACCTCTAGATCCTTTGGTCTACCCGCTGGCTTCTGCTTAGAGAATAGACGAGAACGTACTTCAAGATGGCGGCGTCTGTTCCGCGGAAGCGGTGCACGAGAAGAGAAATTCCAGTTTTCGAGGAAAAAATGCCTCATCGACTTCGTGAATGGCAGCTTTAAAGAAAAGGTAGTTCAAGTTCACCGAGTCGGATGTAAGGCTGACTGTGCTTAAGAACGTCCTTAATGCGTCAAAGTCAGCTTCTGGAATTTTCGGAATGAAGTCTGTGTTACAGCGTTTTGGAGCCGGTAACAGATGAAGTCAAAGGTCAGTAGCATGTGGGCACTATGCCTTAGCGGTGGTTTGATGAACCCCTTTCTACCAGGTGAGCCTCGTTCGTAACGACCAGATCGAGCAAGGAGGGTGTCTGTCCTGGACGGTGCCTTGTAGGTAGATCGACATGCTCTGTCCAGGCTTTCTCATCGATCAACCTTACTGAGCATTTCAAGATCCCACAGCCACAGTCCTCATGAAAAGCCCCCATAGACGTGAGTTTGGGTAGGTTGAAGTTACTCATAACAAGAAGATGGGGAAAACGCTGGGTAGACGTGAGTCCGTCTAGGGTAGCAATAATAACCTCGTCGTCGGAAGCACTGAATGGCGGCGAAAGGTATATAATACCGGCAAGAATCGTGCCACGTTTGCGAAGTTGAATTTTGATCCAGAGCGTGTCGCATTTCTCTGGGAGGGTAAATTCCCCTAGGACAGCTGGCACTGGGCGCTTCTGGCTTAGGAAAACGGCGCAGCCTCCCATGCGTCCGCGGGAGGAGTCCTTCCAGTACAAAGAGTAACCAGGGACATGCAGTTCATTATGACTGATATCCGCGGAAAGCCAGGTTTCTGTTAAGGCAAGAATGTGAGGGTTAGTGTCGTGGACCGGCTGTCTGTTTCCTGGTAGTTTGTTCAGAAGGCTCAGACAGTTGGTGTACACGCACTTTAAGGCTGCTTATTCGTTTGGCTGGGTGCATAAAGAGACAGAAGTGCAAGAGGGAGAGCTTGGGAAAGTAGCTCTGGTAGTGAGGGGGAGTGCGTAACTAGCGGCATAGTTTTGTGAGCCCTCTTAGGGGGGGCAGCCGTTTCATCACAGCATGGGCATAAGTGAGCGTCCCACAAGGACGCTTCGTCCGGTTCTGTTGGCCCAAGGTCTATGACCTTTGGACCGCTCCTGTTTTCAGAGCTTCTGGAGGGTGATTTGCAGTTTTGCACCCTCGAAAATTTTGATGGGGTTGTAGATGAGAAGAGAATATAGGACGAAATGGTCCCGATGCAGCCGAGGAGAGAGCCACCAGAATGAGACAAGTTTGGGTCATTTTGGATGCAGGGGTATCCCAGCAGACTCACTGGGCTATAAAGCTTAGGGATAAGATATGACTTAACGGAAGTTTCCCAGGGTAAGATGATTGGTGGTCTAGAAGTGTGATGGTCCTTAACACCTTTGGGATCTGCTTTTCCGGCCCCTTGCACATCCACAGGCGTTTGACCCTCCAAGGAGATGGGGCAGTAGCCCCTGATGTGGGTGTTTGGGGTGGTCCATCCAAAGACAATCGTCCCCTCTTCACAGCAGGGATAATGACTTTAACGCTAGCTTGGAGTTTTGGGTCAGCCTTGTTCTAGCTCCTCCGCCGCTCCTGCAATGAGCGATCTCGCGAGACTCCCCTGAGGTTAACGTGGTTTCTCTTTCGTTCAGCCGCATTTTCCAGTACTTTCTCCGTGCTGATCTTTGCGGGTAACTTCACAAGGAGTCCCAGTGTCTTCTTGGTGGCTTTGAAGCGGGGTCTGCCAGCGGAAGCCATTTTTGTAGACTCTGGAAAGAAACAGGCGTTTAACACCGTTCTGGCGTATTCCCCTAGAGAGAGTGTGGTCGGAAATCGTCCACACAAAACAATTATCTTCTCCCAGAGTGCTCTATCATTCAAGTTCGTCGCGACCTCCTCAAGTTGAGCAGTGGTCGAAGCCACTGCCTTGCGTGTAGCCGCAGCGTCTGGAATGGCAAGGACAATGTACTCATTCAACGAGCTCAGTTCTGACTTCATGCCAGATAAAGCTTTCTGAGTATCACCCAGGGCTTTTTCTACCGTGGCTATCTGTGCGCTAACACTCTTTGACTCCTTTGACACTCGTACGCGTCTGATTTCTGCTCGCTCCGGGTGGCGAGCAGAGGATCCGACGTGGCCTTCAGCGGGGTGCATCTATCTCAAAATAGACAGCTCATACAGATGGATGGCCTTCTTGAAGAAATGAGCAAGGCGTGCTGGTCCTTCCTTAGGCGAACACACTTAAAGTGGTACCAGTGTAGGCACATCTGGCATTGCATACCGTTTTGAACAGTCATGCGGCAGCCGAAAAGACCACAAGCACTCGATACCTCCGATTCACCAATACTGCTGGATCTTGTGCGTGTCGTTGTTATGGTCTGTGAGTAAAGATGACAGTTGTTAATGAAAAAGAAACACGAGGCTTGAAAATAAAACGGACACTATCGAGCACGAATAAGACCATACGCAATGATTTATGCTATTCGACAACGAATAGCAATGATCGTATATATTTTTTTGATGCACTGAACACCAACATAGTAAAAATATGAATGAACAATGACAACGAGGATATTTAGACCAGATGCCAGTCGTGGACTGTGATTTCTTCAGTTATCGTGAGTAGGAAATATTTCACCACATAGTTGACTTTATTAGCCTGGTACACGCCGCAAAAATTAAAATCGTCGAAACTGGTGTCATAGATTCACATTTGTGTGTATTAAGCGGCCGTCAATTTGAAACGACCTCACCCTGCTTTTCTCGAATCTCGGTATAGTAATGCAGCGTGCTGTCAACGCCATTTTAGTTTTTGTTCGTGTAAATCGTGCGCATGCCATACTGGGCATTTGGCTCTTGCTTGTTTCTGTTATCTCCTTTTACAGAACTATTGTTGGAACCCCTACTTCTGAGGAACGCTGTCCCCAGGTGTCTCCACGTTGCACAAATTGGGTTTACGAATGTATCGGGTACACAAAGCCAGAACGTCCGACTTGCTTTTTACAGTATAACTGCTGTTGTGGTTGTTTTCGTGTGACAGTGTTGATACATGGTCGCCGAACTAATGTATGGATAGATATACGATGATGCATATATTATATACCACACAAATAGCAGGCCATTTTTTCATTTTCAGCAAACTGCGACTTTGAAGGTGATGTTCGGGAATCGTGAATTTAGCCCTTTCCCACATTTCCAGGAGAGCATCCAAAGGTGCCTGAAGGACGTTGGCCCACTGACGCTCGTATAACGAGCCGTAGGTCGAAAACGATTCTAAAGTACGATAAGGTGGGGGTGGTATGGTTCACTGAAAACCGCCTAGACTTATTACTGTTGGGCGAAACATAACAGGCGTAAAGGCGTATGTACTGATGTGCGATATGTTTGATGGGTTAATTTTTAATAGTTTTAACAATTCGGTTCTCACCACTCAGGTTGCATTTCGTAATCTCATGTGGTCCTACGAAATGCCTGTCTAGTTGTGAGCTCTTTCGAGTTAGTGCATAATCACCCCATCAACCGTCTGGTACATGTGTTCCATCCTACAGAACGCACACTCACCATTAGTGAATTGGAGGAATGCAGGGGCTTGTTCCGATGTCCTACGCCAACTGCTGACATTAAGCGGATGTATACGGAGAGTTTATCACAACCGCTAACGTTGTAAACATCCGCCGCAAGTTGAAGTCTGCAATGTCAAGTTAATTTGTTACTTAAGAATGGTAACGAAACATAAGAGAACTCTGAGGAAATGTTGTCGGCGATCAGTGCAGTGGGTGCGTTGCGCACCATGAGGGATGAAGACAATAGATGTGCGTATATCTGCTCTACCCAACGTACTTAAATTAAACTATTCCGACGTTTCCCGCATGTTATGAATATCGATTCCACCCACGGGACAAACGGGCACAAGTGTGTCATTAAACATTTTCTCATGCTTCCGAAACCGGAATTTATATCACTACCTATTAACAGTTGGTATGGGACACGGCTGAACCTTGATGTACAGGTAAATTCGTAGTGAGAAGTATTCTTTCATTACGTACGCCATTCGAAATGTTTTGTGAAGTGATGGGCAAACGCATTGTACTGAAGACGGTTGTGGTCGATATTATGGCTGCGCAAATGAGAGCAGCCCGTATGGTGTTTAGTTGCGACGCCATGTTGTGTACTCCCATGTACGTGGCACCGTTCTCAAGGATGTACGTGGATAGAATTCGTCTTCGATGTGCGTTAAAAAAAGAACTTTTCGCAGTCGTTATCCGATGAACCGAATGGCTACGGTAGACAATGAAGAACAGTAAGTTCCACCCTCACACCACAAGCTGTAGGTTCAGTCGTGAGTTGGATACCCTCCGTCGAACCGATAGGGAGTTCATGGATTATTTGTTGTGTCGTTGGCTTTACATCAAGCCCAAGTGGGCCATTTATGCGTAAGACGAGATTATTCACTCCGATAATCGCAAGAATAATAGGTTGGCAAATGCCAGCGGATGGTTAAAGAAAAGGTCGCACCCTGGAGACTTCCTAGACGTTGCCACAGAAAAGTGTGGATCCATAGCGAGCAGCTTATTCAGGAGTTTGAAATGCAAACTACCTACGGATGCGGCCGTCGTGAAGTTGTCAATGTTAAATTGCACGTCAAGAACATTCCTCACCGAGTAACCACGTTCACAGGTCACCTTTCCCGAAAGCGTCTGAGCGGACGGGCTCCACGACTCCATTTCGAAACAGTAGGAAGCGGTTCTCTGGCAACACCCTGAACAACGCAGCTTCGTGCGCAACATGATGGCGACGCTTTTGCCGTCGAAAGTAAGCACGGTACTCGCGAATGTCATTTTTACCGTTCAGTGTGGCCTCCATGCGTACGTATCCTGCCTGTGTTTCGGAAGCACTTCTACCCGTACGGTGAGGCTTTCTGTAGTAAGTATTTCCGTTGACAAAGGTCGCGTACCCATTCATGAGCGGTAGGTGGAGGAGTACAACTCACCAACCCGACAGTCGGTGGGCCCTCAGCTTCGACCTCTCGCTGCAGACAACTTCAGCAGCCGCACGCAGTGACCTCTTTTAACAATGCCATTGCATTCGCCGGTAAGATAGTAGAACGGGCTAAGACTGTTTTAACTTTGTACCACTTTCACACTGCCAAATTTACAGGCGATAAGCAACCGAGTTGGATAAGGAAGCCTGAAACAGGATTGCCATGGGGACACTGCTGTGAACCGGTACAGATGGACGGCTGTCAGTGTGATGCTGATCCACTGAATTTTTACTCTGAATGCTTTCAAATGGCGGACATAATTGAGCATCCATTCTGTGGCAAGTAGCTTCAACTTCGGTCACCTGGTAGGTGCACGTTTTAAATTAACAGATCTGTCAATTCTCTCTACTTCAGCCATTGTTCGCACTCACCTAGTGAAAATGAGAAAAAGTCCTGCACAACACCCTCAATGGATGTCCAGTTAGACAGATCCGCGGACAGTACACCGCTTTTACAAGAGCCAATGAGGGCGCGAATGAGCACAACCTCGATCGATTATCCTCTAGATATAATTGAAGAAAATTAGTTCCTTCAACTATGCGTACACAGTTACCTAGAGGACAACAGATTTGGTAAACGGGATGATGAGGGCTACCTGATACATGGCTTTATTCACCCGGAGGGACAGCCAGAACGCACACAAGTCAACGGTTACACTCTGTGCTAATGAAGGGCGGAGGACGTGTCTGTTCTCAGCGCCTTCACTCCTCCAACTACACGTTTGAGGGTGTTTCAGTATGAAGCAATTTTTGCCTTCACTCATAAGCTAGGACAATTGCACGGAACGTTCGTGAGCTTCTAAGTGGTAAATGCTTCTCGATGTTGTCCATTAAGTGAGTCACCTTTTCCGCATTCCAGCGTACGTCATGTTTCCATGAACTGTTTACAACCGTGGTAACAACGGATCACTTATCGTGCCGGATATAACTAAAAAATACCGCTGACTAGCCCTACTTTTGCGCATATTCCTACGTTGCAACATGTTTACTGGGATAAAAACCTTAACTCTCATCATCCAAAGACGATTCAGTCGTCGAATTTCTAAGCACGTTTCCCTGCTTACTTCCACTTAAATTTCAAGGAAAGCATGTCTTATCACGTAGATGACATCACTGTATTACATCATTAATTTTCCGAAATAACGTTAAATGTATCCCGTCGTTGACCGCCGTGCCATTGAACTACCGCACACTCCTTGCCCACACCCTCGAGAGATTAAAACAAAAGCATTTTTGGCAGAATCCAGCGATTTCACGAACTGGCAGGCGACACAAAATCATCACAGATTCAGAAACTTAAAAACCTCTTTTGCGTGATAAATTTCAGGGAAATTCACGGCCTACCGATTGGAGGCAGCCGTGCTGGGATCCCCTCCTGTGACTCAAAAGCACCTCTTCGGCCCTCCCCATAAGGCGTTTCCATCAGTGGTTCCATAAAACCGCGCACATTGCCCTGTTTCAACCCCGTCACCCAGCAACCGAAGTGGTCAGATTTTTGGCGGGTGAAAACTTCCGAGCACTCTCCCAAGAGGCGGAATTTAGCAAGGGCGCCGAGGTCGCAAGTTGCGACGCCAAGGATGCCAGTAAAGTGCTTTGTAGTGTCGCTGAAGTACGCGCAGGTGGTGATGTGGCGTCCGCAGTCTCAAGGTTCGGCCGTCAGAACGACTAGGAAGAAATGACCGAGACCAGGCCCACCATCCTCTTCAACTTTGGGCCTTCTTTCATACGGTTCTTCCTCCCACTCTCCTTTCCCTGTTCCCAAGAGATCCCAGGGAGAAGTAGCTTCTAAGTGCATGTCTGAGTCTGCTTAGTAAAGTACCGGAAATCAGAGAGTTATTTTGTGTCACACAACTCCACATTTCCGCTTTCACGCAGACCTGGCTTACAGGTGAAATCAGTGACAGCGAACTGTGTCTGCAGGTATTCAATTTGCCAAGCTGACTCCGACGATGGAAATCACGTTCCAAGATATTCCTTCAGCAGTATCGCCCGACATCCACGGTTATCGGTGGCTTTCGTAGTACGATAAACGCGACACTCTGTGGCTTCGACTAGCACTGCATGGCCAAGACTCACTCTTAGTGGGGTTTATTTGCCGTTCTGCCACATCCGACATCTCCGACGACGAAACCCCTCTGGTAAGCCTGGACAACTTCCTGGAACTGCAGCGTTTCACTCATCTGCTTACTATGAGTGACTAAGGCACTCAAGATGAAATGGGCATCCCACCAGGACTTTGGAAGCGGATTCTCTACTTCCCTATCGAAGCTGATATGGACGACGTGAACACAGCACGTCGAAGCCCCGACGTGCCATCTTTCTGGTCGGAGTTACTCATCGCTCGAACAGGCTATCACTAACGAAACCTATCTGGTAGACAGAGTGATCTTCAAGCCGTCAGATGGATACAGTGACCACGCTCTCTTAACCTCTGATCTTATCGGTCACTGGTTATAACAACCAGCGAAATGTCCAGAACTCGAAATCTTAATCAGGCTAATTTTAACTGCCTGAAAACCCACTTAGGTCCATTTCTTCTTGTCTGTGATTCCGTGGACCAGAGCTTTCGTGTGTTTTAAGGCGCAACTCAGAAAGTAGACGACTTATGCATACCACAAGAACTGTGCGCTTTCTCTTTTCAGCCACCTCTTCCGCACAGATTACTTCCTTTCCTGGATGGCCGCTCTCAATTATTCGCGAAGTATAAGCTTACGGGAAACTAGGAAGGTCTAAACGCGTTTCACGTTGTTCGAACTAGGTGCAGATGAAAAATCCGTGTACACATCAACCTCGTGCAAGAAAGGGACCTCTTAAGGGCCGCAAGAACAAAACCTCTTGCTGAAGCATGTGTGACAGCTAAGAAAGAGTAAACCTTCGGCTCTTTACTTACGGCGGTCCAACGGGGAGATTCCGTCTGACTTCCTAGTTGTAATTCAGTTACCTAGGGAGTGCTATTCCACGGTTTATAACGTCGGACCACCAAACTGGCATCCTATCCTACCGCTGCAAAACTTCCCGCAACCAGTCGTTACTGCTGGGTTCCTTGCGCTAGATGTGAATGACCTTTTATTCAAGGTTGTTTCGTAAGGTGCGATGGGTCCTTACAGGATCCATCCCAGAATTATTGAAGAAGCGGCTGTTAGTTTGCTAGAACTCTTTTAAAAGCTGCTTAAGCAAACACTCCAGACTCTCATTCTCCCTAGTGTGTGGAAGGGGGCAACGGTCACACTCATCTTTGGAGCGGGTGACCGCTACTCTCCGGCGAGCTTTCGACCAATCAGTCTCACCGACGTTCTGTGTAAGATCACGGACTACCCATTAAAGCGTCCCATCTTCACCCACTTCTCATCCAACCATCTTTTTTTCTTCTACTCAGTTCTACTCAGTTTCGTCCTAACCGGTCATGCACAGCAGTTATGCACATCTTCTTGGATAGTCTGACGGAGGCCAAAGGCAATGGCCTGATCTCAGATTCTATCTTTGACTTTGCCAAGGCTCCTGACCATGTCCCACACGACTCCCTTAAATACAAACTAGAAGCCTGTGGAGTTCAAGGAAAGGTTCTTCGCTGGATTGCCTCTTTTTTTGATAACAGAACTTTTGGGATTAAAACGGGATCAGACCTCTAGTCTCCCTTTTTCATTTCTGCGGGATTTCCCCAAGGGTCATTGCTAGGTCCTCTGATATTCGTGAATTACCTCAAAGACCTTCCAGGTAATATTTCTAGCAACGGCCTCCTATTCGCTGTCAAGATGATTTAGCGCACTTTCCGAGGCGTGGACAAAAAGCGTTTCAAACGTTTTACGGGGTACGTATAAGACCGCTCCTTGAGTATACTAATCAGGTGGTGTATACTAGCCTAAAGAAAGACATTAACTGCTGAGCGTGTCAAGCACGCGGCTACCGAACTAGTCGTGTCGCGTGCTAGTCTCGACTTGAAATTCTTGATTTGCATTCACCTGAATTTCGACGATTCTGCGGCGATTTAATTCACATATATCTTCCTTAGAGTATGTCTCTTGGGAAACTTCTTCGCTGCAGCGAATTACGGCCAGCAAGGACACAGGATGATTTTGAGGCTTTGTCCTCGGACCTTCTCTAGGCAGCGGTTCATTTCCTATGGGGTTATTGACCATTGGAACAGTTTGTCCTCTGAGGTCGTCAGCGGCACCCCTGGAGAACATTTAAACGTTTTGAATAATTCTTGTTTATCAAAAAATTCACTATGGAAGCACACCTACTCTGTCCGTGGTATTCACTGTAACCTCTAAGAGCTCTGCTACACCCTGTTTTCAATTATTGCCTTTCTGATCAACAGACGTCTGCTGAGGCTGACCAATAAAAACCATCTGGATCCAGGAAACTTAAGCTTCTGCCTCAAACACGTGCGTCGATGGCGGGAATCGGTGAAACTTTGTGTGATGAAAACCATACGCAGGTGGTAAAATCGGCCGTTATACGGCAATAAAGTGAGACGCCTGTGAAAATCGGGTGATGTTTCGACGATATCGTTCAGGACATTGAAAAACATTGATTTCCGTGACAGAAATGAGCACGAGACTTGAAATGTTTTGTTTTAATGGGCCGTTAAATGGTTTCTCTTTCATCTGGCGCCGAGATCGAAATTATCGATTTTGCTGTCTTGACGGTGTAACTGCGTCTTCCTGCGAAACAGCTCTTCATGTTTGATTAACAGTTCACCGTCTCTTGACGGTAAATGATGCATTATACACAAATCCGTTGGGATGTGCCTTGATACACATTCTGTTGGCCTGTTGCAGAGAAAGTCGATTTCATGCTGCATCTCATCTTAGCTGATGGAGTATTCACAAGGTTTCGAAGATGTCTTCGAAGATCAACAGTTTTTGATCCTTAACGAGTTTAGCAGTTGTTCAGATAGACACGCGGGGTCAACAGTGTTTTGTGCATGCTTGGTTCAGGCAGAACATCAGGCAGTGGACTCTCAAAGTATGATGATGTAGTGTGATTACTGCTGAGTTTACATGCTAAATGGCGTGCCAGTGTATAAAATACAAGCAACATGGAGGGCGAAAGCCGTGGATTGCGAAGTTTTCCGTAAGTTGAGTTTACATACTTCCCATTGCGAAGTTCCCATGATACGTGGTGCCAGTCACACTTCAACGTCGTTAAGAGAAAAACCAGGTTGGTTGTTGGCTCTTTCATGTTGAAGCGCAACCGCGAAATAAATGTATTTATGTACAATGTGCATCCAACAAATCGTCGACTCACTGCAAGTGAATTGAACGACTCGAGGCATCTGTTCGACTACAACCCTCCAAATGCTGAGTTGAAGCAGTGTGCTGAGGATGTTTTCTGGTAAGCACATGATGATCATGGATATTTGAAACCTCCATCAGCGGTCGAAACCTCAGAAAACAAATGCATTGATGTTACGGAAAACCTGCCACAGATTCTGAAGCATAAAGAGGAAAACTGCATACTGCGTGACATCAAGGTCGACAACGATAGATACCCACATATACGTTTTGCACGGAGGCAGCAAGTGCAGTTGTTCAGACGTTTTCCTGGTGTAATGAACGTCGATGCCACTCATGGAACCAATCACCACAAGTACGTCCTTTATCAGTTCATATTCATCCCTCTAGCATGAAAACATATTAGGTTTTGGTTACAGACGGGATGGGTCGTGGGCGACCCGTGGTGTATGCCTATGTCCAGAGTGTGAAGTGCACTTCCCTGCGTCATTTGTTCAGAACATTCCGTGAGGTTATGAGGGACCACGTATATGTCAGGACTTTCGTGATAAATAAAATGGCGGTCCAGATACGAGCAGCACAAGCGGTCTTTAAGCGTGACATAATTCTATACTACTCCAATGTTTGGCATGTCATGAGGAAACATGTAAGTTGATGTAATTAACCCTATAATTACTAATCTGATGGATTCCTTCAGGAGCCGATATCCGTTTCATCGTATGGCTACCTGAGACAACACCGAGGGGTGAACGGACACTTTTGTCCATCTGTTTTGAAGGTTCAACCGAGATTTTGGAATAATCAGACGAACGGACCTGAGCCTCGTAAACTACTTTATGTGCAGTTGGCTTCACCTAGAACCTGAGTGGGTCATCCATGCACAAATAAACTTTGTTCACCTCGAAAATCGAACAAACAACCGTCTGGAGAATGCGGATGGGCGACTGAAGAAGCGCACTCACCCTAGAAATCCTTTAGCCACATCCATCGATAAAATTTGGTCCCAGAGAAAGCGGCTTATGCGGAAGTTTTAGGTGTAGTGCGCCTACGGTTGTGACCACCGTGAGGTGGTTAGCGTCGGCGTATATGTAAAGAACATGTTGCCTCGACTAACAACGTTCGCCAGTCAACCGTTGTTAAATCACCAACGAGCATGCTCCCGTGCGCAAGTAAAACCACTAATCGAGTTCAAGACGATTGCACTATATGTAATATCAATTAGTAGCTATGAGTAAGCTATGGAGGCGCAGAGTAAAGAGTGAGTATCTGTGATGACACGTATGAATGCAATTTCTAATGACCCACATGGTTACCATGCGTTTGTATGCTGTCGGTATTCACGAAGTACTTTTGTTCATACAGTAAGTTGTTATTAACTGTGACCGCATTTGTTTTGGTCCACTTACAAGTCCAGTGATGGTGGCGTGCTGAATAACACTTGCCCGGAAGCAGAATTTTTCGCCGAGAGTTCATTGTCAGCGGTACTAATGCATTTCGACCGGATTACGAAATGTTGAATCAGAGGCTGGCCAGGCTGAAGGATGTAAATTCCAGGACAGGAAACCGCATTTTCGAGGCCATCATAGTTTCCATGCTCCAGTCCATTCAGAAGGTTAAGGAGGTTTCACCACAGGTGGTATTCCCCGTTGTTGCGTCCTGCAATGCGAAGCAACTAAGATGGGAGAAAAGTGTTAAAATAGAGGTGCCCTGTGGATATTATAGTGACCTCGTTGATATGAATGGTAATCGGTGCAATAACAACCAGCCAAGTTTTCATTTAGAGTGCATGAATAATGCTGATATACTGCACTGCCTCCTTCTGCACTGGACAGTTACAACCCCCCTCACCATGTGAGTTACGATTTCAACCATGCTGTTTCAGCCGCATCCACCCAAAAATGTCCTGTCCTCGAAGTTGAAACATAAAAAGACTTGTGCATCACCATTAATTGCTGATGACCCAGTTACGTCCAAATATGAGTTTTGTGTTGTTTCTCCACGCAAGAAAGTTCGAGTGAAAGTGCTGATAAGCGGTTTCATGGACGTCACCAGCAACGGTAAGCGAGGCCCAACCCACGATGTCACGTGACGCTTACTTTTAGACTCTCACACACAGCAAGAAAAGGACGCCTACTGAAGCAGAGCCAAAAGCAAGTAAGCTGCGACAAGTCCGCTGAAATATTGGAGACAACCTTGTACATATAAATGCATTCCGACAATTCCATTCCATTTTCACTATGGGTCGTGGCTTTGTGACCATAGGGTGCAAGTAGGCAAACCGTTGAGCATGGACATCATTGTCTCAAACCGAAGGGCTTCATGAGAGCACGCTTCGCTTTCCGTTAAACCATTTCACTTTTTAGGAAGCATATGAGGCTCAACCTACCAGATGGTTCATTTAACTCCATGAACCTACCTATTTCTTTCTTACCATAATGCAAAACCAGCTTATGCCGGATTGCAGTGAGTAGTAAATACGGCGAACACATCGCGCCGACTTACCCTCACATTGTGCCCGGAACTCATCAGTTGCAGTCCTACCTACTTACCAACAGTACTCCCAAATAACGGTCGTTTGCAGTTCCACATAGTGATGACTGTATTACTCCTTATTTGTCAGCTGTCGGCACCTATTTCACAAGCTGAAGAAAAATGAACCACAACTTACAGACCCTTAAGGCGTTTGAAATTCATGTTTTTCTATGCAGGGAAAAACTATTCTTATCACACTAATAGTTCCAAATCTATTTTTGGCAGCAATCTGATGGTGGAATGGTGGTGAGTGTTGGATTAACCGAATGACAGCCGAATCCTAGGGTTTTTCTTTGGGTCAGATTTTGTGCTGTCTATTACACCCCGTGAGTTATGTATCAAGAATAGGCTTTCGGAGTCTCCTCTGAGCGACATACATGCACACTTGCTGCCGCTCAGAGAGAGCGACACCAGTCATCCAACCGGCATTTGTTAAGACCGGGGACAATCCTTATTACATTGGCACCAAGAATATTCCAGAATTTCAGTGTTGCTGGCAATGGGGTCGGGATTACTATTGATATAATTCAGAAACAACCGCGGACCAAGCACGGATACTTGGGGAACTCCAGGGGATATCGGTTACGCGGAAGAAAGGTCCTACTCGGTTTTTGCCCTATAAGTTCTACCCAGAAAGGATGTAATCCAACAGAGGACCACTTCATGAATGCCACAAGTTTGTAGTCTACGTACAACAGGACGACATGGAGCGCGGTCGAGGTCTTTGGCAAAGCCGAAGGAAATGGCATTTGAGATGTGCCACTGTCTCTGACCTCTGTCATGTTATCCATGAAGATTAATATGTTAATTACACATGACCCGTTAAGAGGAAAGCTATGCTGAGTGAAGGAGGAAAATTAATCTGAGAAGAAATGCTCAAGAGTGGCGCATTTTAAGAGACGCTCCATTATCCTGTGTGGGATTTTGCTAAGATTGACCGGTCAATGATTAGCAGGAGAATGTCGACCACCTGCCTTTGATACGTGCGTGGGGGTGACCTCTTTTCCTGTGTCCAGGAGAGTGCTGGTCCGAAGTGCCTGCTTAAAGTGACTATGGACGAGCAGCGCCAAACCAGGGGCCGCTCCTTCAGTGATCCGGGGATTCATTGCATTTGGTACCACTGTACTATAAAGAGTGATGTTAAACGAAGGAACCTTAACTCCCAGCACGGCGAAGCCAAGTGTCGGGAGCAGGCGTTAAGAGGTTCTCTGCGGGAGAGTCGGGTGCCAGTTTGGCGGAGGCAAAATGTAGACTGTTGAGATTGTTCTTTGACCACCACGGCAAACACCTGGAGGTCACGGGAGATTTTCTCGTCGAGAGGTCGCAGAGGGAACACTAGAGTTCCATTTTTCTCCTGGCGGCGCGTGAACTGGAGAAGGAACTTCCTATCCTTATGGGTCATCAGCAGGATTTTTGTGTGTACTTGTAAGAGGTGTTGACGAGCTTTCCGTTCGCACCTGCTTCGTACGAAACGAAAGGTTTCCGAATCCTCCAGCCGGCCCGTTAGTTTATTCCTGAAAAATAAACAAGAAAGTAAGGCAAGAAGGAAACGTGTTTTCTGCGGAATCAGTGAGCGGGAGCAGGACTTTCACAGTTTGCGATTAACAGATGACTTACAAGCCTTATGAATGACAGCTTTTGAAGTATAGCAGCTTGAGTTCACTAGGTCGGATCCAAGGCTGAGTGTACTTAAGAATGTCCTTAGTTAATTGAAATTTGTCTTATCGAAACTTAGGGACGAGATCTTTGTTAAAGCCTTCCAGAGCCAGTAACAGATAAAATAAAAACTGGCACCAAGTGCTCGCTATGTCATACCGGCGCTTTTAGGACCACTCTGTCCACCAGGTGAGCTTGATTCGTAATGACCAGATCATGCCAGAAGGATGTTTGTTCTGGATGGTGTCCCGCAGGTTGTTCGTCAGGTGCCCGAGTTTTCTGGAGGATCAACGCCGCCAAGGATTTCGAAAATCCGCAGTCAGAATCCTCCTGAGGAGCATCATTACGGTTGAGTGTGGATACGTTGAAATCACCCACAATAGGAGGGTGGGAAACGAAGGATTATCTGGAATGTGCAGCCTGACTACGAGCGGTAAATAACGCCGACAATGAGCATGTCGTGACTACAGAAGTGACGTTTGAGTCGGCTTGCGTTGCATTTCTCTGGAGTGGTAAATGCCCCCACGACAGTCAACATCGACAGCCTCTGGCTTGAGAAGACTGCATAGATCCCTGTGCGTCCACGAGAATAGTCTGTTTGGTATAGTGAGCACCCAGGCACACGCGGCTCATCATCACCGATATCTGCGGAAAGCCGGGTCTTTGTAAAAGCAATATTTAAGGGCCGACGTCGTGAACCAACTGTATGATTTCCGGTATCTTGTTCGAAGGGCAAAGACATTGAGTATACCCGCACTCGAGAGCTACCTCCCATTTAGTTGTGTGCAAATAACAGAAGCACACGAGAAGAAGCTTGAGAAAGCAGTCCTAGTAACAGAGGGGGACGTGTAGACTTCGGGAGGGCTTCATGGGCCTTCTTAGATTGTCACAATCGTTCCATTTTAGCCTGAGCGTGTACAGGCATCCCTGTGGAGCTCTTCTTCCACTTCTGTCGCTCCATGACAGGTGGCCTTTGGAACGCCTTCGGTTTATGGGCCACTGTAGGTGGTCTGCAGTTTTGCACCCACGAAAAGTTTGGTGGCACTTCATATAAGAACAGGCCAGGTTGAGCCAGTGAACTCACTGGAGGTACACTTGCGAACCCTACAGATCTCGCTGTGTTGTGGACATTGGAGAAGGTGAGGCTTCGCTTCATTTTATAGGGGTACCACATTGCAAGGCCTTATGACTGGTTGGTGGAAGCGGAGACTGATGTGGCGACTAGTCAGATCCGTATACAAGTTCATTGCCGCTACTGACGTTACCTTGCCGCTTTCGGATTTCATTTACCTGGTCACCCGCAGGGTTCTTAGGTATAAAAGAAATAGGAGAAATATTCTATAAGAAACTACTGGTTACGTGAAAGGAGGAAAAGCTAAATATGGGTAGGACACAAATGGAAACCAGAGAAGAAGAGTATAACGTACAACCCATTTCCCAAGCACTAACGCTAGCTCAGGAAACATTGATGCTCAACATTTACAAAACCTACTTTCGAAATCTTCTGTCGTCGTAGCCAGTACCACTTTGACAGGTACCTTACTCCAACCGTTCACTACTCTACAATGGAAAAAGCCAACCTGGATGTTTCTGTCAACACTTGATTGTGTGAGTCTTCAGTCATGCTATCCAAGCGGTGGGTTTACATCTCAGGCAAAAAGCTTCTCAGTGGTATCGGTCAAACCGTTTGACATTATAAAAGCTTCGATGAAATCCGCATGTTTGCGTCTTCCCACAAGGGAGAATAAATCAAGAGGTACAGGTCTGATTTAATAATACATACCCTCGAATGTTACAAACAACTTTGTAAGTCGGCGATGTAGCTGTTCCAGCAATTTTACATCCCAGCAAGTTATGGGCTCCAGACCTGCGTGCGGTGTTCAAGATGCAGCCATACGTACGTCTTAAATGAAGGTACTGGGACTTTTGTTTCTTGAGAAGCCATAGACCTTATAAGCACAAATGGTGTTGTGTTATTCTTTCGCGTGGAATCCGGGGTCTCGGTGGTAAGTTCGGAGTTGACCCCCATCCATATCCTAAAACCGATCAGCTCCGATGTCCGTCGGATAATCATGGAAATTCCCTGCCCTCCTTGCGTCCCAAGTGAGCATCCACTCTGCTCTCTAACAACTGTTTACGTGTTTACGCCAACTGATAGTTCCTACATTACTGTCCACTGGAGGATTCCGCCGAAAACTTCCTGTATGACAACCTCGTTTGAACAGCCAAATCGTGTAACGTCACCTGCAAATATGATGCCTGAAGGACGGAAAGCGCTAGGTCGCTTGTGCAAATCAGAAACAATAAAGTCCTTTGAACAGACTTTTGAGAAACTACAGTTCTTGCAATCACTGGACTTCAGTGAGCACCTTCTACCTGAGCGCACGACATTTTCCACAGGTGAGCCCTTATCTAATTCAAAACCCCCCGAGGATCAGGTGAAGCACCTTCAGCTTCCTTAGAACAGGCCTGTTGTTAGTTGAGTCACAGAAATTTTCAAAACCCAATTGAGAAATCTCTACTTCTCCACCCTACCTAACCTCTTGGTAATTTCGTCAGGAAATGATGGTACACTTTTTAGAAAAATGCCTCCTCCACTAGCTCAGGCTAACGGGCCGTTGTGACTCCTTGTTTGGCGAAGTAGCCGGCGATCTTGCCCTAATTTTTCCCATTGGTTTCACTAAGACGGGCGTGAAGCTGACACGTTGGAAACTGGTCGACTGCTGTTGCCCCCATTATACATAGCAGAAACCACAACTACGTTTTGAGTCTGTGATAATTCATCTCTTTTTGAAGACACGCAAAACAAACCAGTAAGACGACCCGTCAGATAGCGGTCTCAGCAGTAGTAGGTAAATAACATCTAACCCCCAACCTGTGAGTATTTAAATTGGTTGCGTTCGTCTCAACTGCCTAAAGGTGATACTCACAGCTACCGTTACGGTTAGTTCCTTATTAAGAGGCGGTTGTGAGGTGTTCTCATTTTTAGAGTGTCCGATTTTGGAAGAACTGGAGGAAGGCCCCAACCTCCTGTCTGTTTGTGGTGGCATTTACATCCCCTTCAATTTTAACACAGCCTTCCTAGCATCATACAGACGCATAGGGTTAAACGTAGTTATAATGGGCCTCGCGATTTGTCTTTTTCTGCTTTGTAGTCCAATCTGGAGCCCTGCTTGATGCATACGACTGATCTCTGAGCAACCTGTTACTTCAAGTAGCAGTGGTGTCCACCAGTAATTTTGGACCTCTTCCAGATGGCCTGCTCATTTGTTTGGGCCTTACTTGACTGCCCTTTCCGCCGCGAAGTTTTTCCTCATCGATTTAATCTACGCATCGGCATGCATTCACTAGCCACATTCAGGGGGCTGTTGTTAATCAACTTGCGAGCCTTCCTTATCAACCACCTCCGCCTCAGACCCCAACGCATAAGGCCGGCCCTGTTCCATAACCCACTCGGCCTCATTCTACAGCACAACCTACGCTACTTACCTGGGGGCCATAGCCTACCACCTGTGACTAACAGTCGCAAACTCACATGGCCACTTTCGCCCAGAGGGGAACACATCTCCAGACTGATCGCATTATCAGTACGTCTGGTGATAGATGGATCTAAAACTCTCAGAGTCCATTCATTTCTCCACCTGGCATGCCGGCTTATATTTTAGTCTAAAGTCTTTACCTAAAGACACGTCGTCAGCCTCGCCATAATGTAATGAGTTTGGACTGGAGATTGGAGAAGGTCCAGCCATTCATTGTTTGCGCACGCGCTGCTATAAACGACATTGCAGTAAACTGGCGCCAACGACTCATAGACGGCGGTCGGTTGTCGTTGACTGTCTATCCGTTTCAAACAATCGGGTTGCTGAACGCAAGGTCGTGGAACAACACAACAGTCAAAACGTGAGGATGTCTGTCTTTTAATAGTTGACGTGAATACTGTTGCTTTCCTACAAAAGTGCTGGTTTTCCGGTAAATTGCGATGGTTTGGCGCCGCTCAGGTTCGTCTTTTGGTTTCCCCCCGACTGGTTTGCTTAGTAGTCGACACTTAGGCGATTCCGTAAGTTCAAATTCTGTCGTTCAACTGATTTCCGGGGCATGGAAGTAACTAAGGCAGTGGGTTTTGGCGTTATGAGTTGTGAGTTCTGTTGAAGTAGCCGGTTTCATTAAGTGTCTGATGATCATTAGGTGTTGGCAGAAAGTTGATGGCCACGTCCCCTGCCCTATTCATTTCCTTCTGATTGGCTCGCCTCCTTACGTTGGAAGTCTTTATGGTGATCACAAGCATTTCTTGCAGTCTGACACGACCACTCAAGTTACTCGCGTGACGAACCATTTCTCCCGTGAATGTTGACCTTAATGTATCGTTAAATCTTCATATTGTTTACTTGTAGAAACTTGCTTCCACGTAGTTTCCCTCCCTTTCTTCTCCTTGCCGGACCTTTGTTTATACGCCCTCTGGCTTCTTTTGCTCTTGACCGCTTTGCCACTATGCGACTGTTGCATTTGATCATATTTACGCGAACCGTTAATCCCAAGACTTTGGTAGATCCAATACCGAGGTTTTTTATCCTACTCTATTTGGTTTATCTCAATGTTTCCGAACATTAGCACCTTATTAACAAGAAACTCGTCAGTACGACCATCTTCTCTTTTGGATCCGAATCGGTTGCTCGACAGACTCAGAATTTATAGGACCGGGTTACTTACAGACGTGACTATCCTGGATCCAGCATATCGATAGAAGTTACGAGAAAACAGCGTCGCTCAAGCGGTCACTAGACCTCCGGCACCAACAAGTTCTGCAAGAAACTACCAATTTGACGTCCTCTTCCTCTGTCGTCGGCCGGCCGCAATACACGCTCACCACTAACACACTCAAGCGTAGCGCTGTTGCAGAACAGACTATTGGATAAAGGTTATGTAGTATTGGTTTTCCAAGCAAGTTTCGTTGGAATCGATCAGCCGCTAACAGTGAGCTACCCCCTCAATATTCCATCCTGCTGACCAGGGCGATAAATACAGCAGCTTGAATGATAGGCGCCTGGAAAATCTGCCTCTGGCCTGAGTCACACCTCAGTTACTGTTACGAATTTATAACCCACAGAGTTTTACTTAAAAAACTCCCCATTTACTCCCTATACTACACAAACCATCCCATCCTCTCCGACGGGGCTCTTTGAATTGTTCAAGAGAGAGTGTTCTCATTTGAACTTTATATCCGAGTGCCTGTTCCATCTTCAAAACGCATACCTTTCTAGGTTTAGGCCTGGGTCAACTTGAAGAAACACTGTTGAGTGTTGCGCCTAAGTTCGTGGTGGTTCGTATCTTTGTGATACTAGCCAGATGGTTAGGAATATTGAATGATCTCAGGAAGCCGACTAGATAATTCCTAGTTGAACGGCCCCTCGCTTTACCTTGTCTGCAAAACGGTTCTGTTCTATCTCCAACCGCCATACCATGGTCTCCTCAAGCCTGGAGATTGTCCGTGTGAGCTGGCTTTCGTCATTCTGTAAAGTTTTAGAGGTCGCAACTTGATGTTCCAAATTCCAGTGATAATAGTATTGGTCTATTTCTCAATGCAGCTGTAAGAAACACGCGCGGTACAACGTGATTGGTGTACACATTGTAAAGTCATATACATAAGCGCACAACATAATCTTTGATTGTACAATAAGCGAGTTATATGAATATAGCAACAAAACAGATATACCGAGAGAGAGAGAAATTCATGTTTGAGATACATGCTTCTGAGACGACATTTCTTTAACTTTCCAAAATTCGATATTTACTGAATCGTTACATCAGTTTGATCTTTACGAGGTGGTCACTGACCTGATGATCAAGATCACGCCAAAAAAGGTGATCCGAAGATGGAGAAAATGAGCTGTCGAAGAATTTCACCATCGGTTCATGTAGATTGTCCTAGAAAAACGTGCAGAATGGTTTTTCGGGATGGAGGGAGTTGGGGAATCACATACTTTCTGATGTGAACCAATAAGAATTTTCTCAATAAATAAGATGTCTTCCGTCTGAATCATCCTCCTAAGACATCCTGTTTGTATCCGGAAGAAAGTTTAATAAAGCACAAAATCGTAATGTGCCGATGAGTATTTACATTCTTTCCTTTAAACATAACACTTTGACATTTTAGTTTTGCACTTTTTCCGAAGGCGTCTTTGTGTGTATCAGTAATTTGCCCTTCGTCCGAGCTGAAAACGAGTGAAACAGCCAGCCCATCCTCAGAAGCACTAGCTCACAGTGTCATTTATACACGTACGAAAACACCCTCTTCAAAACGGGCTGACCTGCGTACGGCACAAAGCATTCGTTCTAACTTCACTGCGTCTGTGTTGATATCATTTTTTGTGCGTACCGAAACAGATTCCTTTCTGCACTTCTTGTGAACAAATGTCTACCACCCATGGAGAGTTAACCGATTTCAAATCCTCAGTAGTGTATTGTGGAGATTCTCAAATTCCCTAAGAACATTTACTTACTTGGCAAAAGGTCTGAAACATTGTCATTTTAACTAACCTTTAGTATTGGCTGCAATATATTGTTCTCTGATGTTCGCGAAAGTTTTCCGCATCTCGTTGCTAACTTTGGCATCCCGTTGACACACCCGCTTTCTTATTGAAGTCTTCATGTGTGATCTTTACTTGTATTCCGTTCAATTTCCGATCTTGCTTTCTGATTAGTTGAAAACCCCACAAGTGTGAACGGGCTTGTGGTCATATTGCCTCCGGAGTGTGCGACGTAATAATGGTACGTTTGAAGGTCACTCTTCTACCCATGTTAAAGCTTTGGTTTTGGGTGTTTAAGGTTTCTAGGAACTCCCAAAATATTCGTGTATACTCCACCGTCTGTTTTTCAGGTTCCTTCCCTCTTCAGTGGGAAAACTCTACAATTAAGCCTCGCTATAAAAGTGGCTTGCGACATGACGTCAGCAATTATCGTCCCATTAACCATACTTCAGTCTGTTCTATGGTTTCGAAAAGAATAATAAAATGCCGCATTGTTGAATTCTTGTTATCACAAAACGTTGTAAACCACTCCCAGCATGGGTTTCTCGACAAACGTTCTTGCATGACATGCAAGATAGAATTCCTTAACCATGTAACAGAATCTACTGACGCCGGTGAGGCGATTACCATTATACTGTTGGACATGGCGAAGGTTTTCGATCTTGTGCCTCATACGCGTCTTCTGTTCACAATAGCATTCTTTGGTATACGTGATTAATTGCTCAGCTGGTTTTCTTCATAACTTACGGGCCGCACACAAACAGTGAAAATGGGAGACAATAGCTCAATGTCCGGACCAGTCACTAGTGTGGTGATAAAAGGAAGTGTTTTGGGACCGTTATTCTTTCTCATATATGTAAACGATATATGTCAAGTTATCAAGCATGCTAAACTATTCTTATCCGCTGATGATATCAAACTTGTTTACAGCTTTCCTCCTGGCAATCTGAATCCATGGTTAGAAACTATGCAGAAGGATCTCATGCCACTGGAGACTTGGTGTCAAACTTGGCCAATGAAATTTTCAGCCAATGAATACACTATCGTTGCGCATAGTTGTCACTTACCAGATGGCTCCATAAAGCTGGACGGTCACAGGATATCAACCGCCAACTCAGTACGTGACCTAGCTTTGCGCTACTCAAGCTCATTCAACTTTGCAGAATATATCTTTCCTAGTCGCTAAAACTAGACGGACAACAGGTTACATTGAACACTCATTTCTACCTGCTGCACGATTACACCTTTATAAACTGTGTTCGGCCCCAGTTTGAGCATTCCATGTTCATATATGGCCACCTGTGTAATTCTGATAGGCTACCTCTGGGAAGCCTCCAACATACATTCACAAAAAGCTTATTGGTTATCCATCTTATATGAGTTACAGAGAACGCCGTAAGACGCTTGCAATTGATCCTCTTTGGTTACGGTGACTCAAGCTTAACCTTTCACTCGTGTATAATCTGGTCTATGGCAGTAAATTCACCGTCAGCTTCGCGACAAACTTACAGCACAGGTCGAAGTATAACCTCAGAAAGAACGAATTCGCCTTGGCAGCTATTAAATCCCGGAAAAAAACCGCGTCCAGATATTTTGCTAGTAAAATATTCCTACATTTCGGACAAACTCCCGTCTGCAATTAGTGCCAGTAAGAATATACACCGATTCAAACGAAGCATAGAAACTTTCCTAACAATGACGAACATCATGTCCATTTTCAAGCTCTATCTGTCTGAGGACGTTATCTTTGAAAACGGACCTAATAACATCTGACGGGAAACCCTCTGTGCTGCGTGGTGTTACGTCACGCACCCATTAAACCGATGGAAACTACCGATTTCAGGATAGTTCTAGTGCCAGCGAACAAGAAAACGTGTCTATAGTCAACAGGTATAGGTGCAAATGTACATATACCCGTTAGTAATAACCAAAACATCCTGGTGAGCCCTTACCCCATACTTATTGATAACTTGTGTGTTTGTGTTTTAACCCACCATGCATGAGTTGAACATGCCCAAATTGTTTGAAAAACAAGAAACATCAACCTGTTCGTCTCATGACTTCATAGTAGCCTTGAGTCGCAACCCTTCCATTTTCTCCGCTTGATAGACCATCCGGCAACATTTCGGTATTGTCAAACATTGTTCTGATTCTATATACCGACCGTACAGAGATAAATTACATTTGAATTCGGCAGTAATCGTATACTAGGGTAAGCTGATAATCGATATCTTCTCGCGTTATGTGGTAACAGCTGTTCGCATATGGTATATATTTCATCAATTAACACAATGATATTATTGTCAAATAAAAGGTTTTGCCAGAATATATTCCATTGTTCGTCATAGCTCACTTAGTCAGTTTTACGTTCTCCCGTTTATCGCGTGATTCCGCCCTTCGTTCTTGGTTTCACTGATATACCCTGCGCAAGAAAACATTCCATCCCGCCCGGACAATCAGAATCCCGCGATGATTGCGCATATCAAGAGCTCCTCAAAATTCTTTGGAATTTAAACGAAGAATGACGTCCGGTCGAGAGGTGCATGCGTTTCCCGCGAAAGCATATGCATCCCCACCTCGTCCACATCATGAAAACTTCCCTGCACACTTCCCAAGACTACCTACATGGAATAATAATCAAATTCTTCGCCAATACATCCCCTCCATCCTCCAAGCACCTCCTTTTTCGCATGACCTTGAGCATTGGACCAGTGATCACCTTGTGGATTCTCAACTGATGTGACAAATCAACTATCTTGTCGATCTGTGTGGATCCCAAGTACTATCGTCTCAAAAGTATGTAGCTCAAAGTTTTCTTCCTGAAATTGAAGTTTTCCCTCATATAATGTCTTTTTCATTGCGCGATTCACATAGCTGACTCACTGTACAATTTACAAATTTGAATTTCAAATGTGTGTATACTTAAAAATCTGTACGCTGACCACGCTTTCCTGAGCGTGTTTCTCACAAGTGCGTCAAGAAGTATACCGTTATCATTACCATTATCATTGTGGTTATCTGTTGTTCCCCATCTGCCATGCCGCTATACATTATTTGTTACAGACAGCTTAAGCGCCCATAGATCGTGGATCCAGCCACAGCGTTTTGGTGAACGAGCCAAGTGTTTTCCAGTCACGGTTGACGGACTCTTTGAATTGAAACTTCTCCTTGTGCAGGATCTCAAGGTGATCCAGGAACCTACTAAAAGTTTGTGCATGCTGAGCTTGGTTCAGCCAGTTTCAGTCGGTGCAAAGCAATCATTCAACGCTATCTCTAGTGGTATCATCGAGTTTCGTCAAGACGTCCCAGATATCTTGAAGTTTGATGCATGGTTCAGACGGTACGAAGGTCGGTTCGATGTCGATTTCGTCGTATATTACGAACCGTGGGAGATCCATCTCCTTCTGAGTAAACTTCTGTTGAGCACGAGAATGTGTGATGTCCATTCGAGGAAATGGTTGAGACACCGCCGACTGTCTTCTGGGATCAGCATTATTAGTTAAACGTTAAGTACCAATGTCTGAAACTGGCGAAGTCCAACAACGACTACATCACGTATGCCGGCGTGGTCAGTCGCGAGTGACAGTGTTTCAAGTTTGGTTCGCTTACCGGGCAGCAATTCAAATATTCATCTGCTGTCTCCCCTGTCGGAGTGCCTCAGAGGTCCACACTCGCCATCTGAACGGGGTTGAGCAAGATTCCGCGGTGACTCTTCAGATGTTCACTGGGGAGTGCTATCGCCTTATCACTCAAACAGGGCACCACAACGGTCAGACGCCGTATGATGCCGTACACGTACTATGCCTTTGCTCATTCACACACCATTTGGGTAATGGTACAGAAACCCATAATGTCTCACGGCATCCTAGCATTGGTTTACTTCCTGTGGGACTTAACTCGACGCCTGAGAGCTCAAACACTAAGAAGTCACCTCCGTATCTGTGCAGGTGTTGTGATACCGGGCACTTTTGCCGTGACCGTTCTTTCAGACGGCGCTGTTCCTCTTATTGTGGTCAGCCGGAGCACAAGTTCAACCTCTATCGAATCTGGTACATTGGCGGTAATTCCTGTACCTCCGAGCCGCGGTAGAGTTTCGGGTTCAAACTGAGGCTGGGATATGAAGGGGTTGATAGGTCCTCGGGTCTGTTGGCCAACATTCAAGTCAACGTTGCCGGTCAGTGGAAGTTCATGCTAGTCCTGGGAAATAGTTTCCGAGTTCGATTACAGTTGGTCACTACGTAGAATGACTAAACGGCTTGGTCCGGCCGGCTTTTCAATTCGAGCCATCTGCAACTAGGCACAATATCCTTCCGCGCCACGCGATGTGACAACTGTAATCAAGCAATGGCTCACACTGTTCCTTTGAGAGGATTTGTAGCTTAACTCTTGGCCTGAGCAATCTTGCATCCACCAGCCAGAGTTCAACCCGTCTTCCGCTCTGAATGACAGGTACCAAGCTCGTCTTTCACATTCGTGGAAGCAAAGCTGAAACGCTTTGTGAAACAAAGTATCCGCATTCTTGTGGCGTATTTTGTCTAAGGGGCATCATTTGTCATGTTCAAAAAGGCCAGTGGCTCGGCTCACAACTGTACCGATATCTCAATTGGGCTCAGTTCTGCTCTGAAATCGAACTGACATCAACTTCCTATACCAGAAACCTACAGGCAATCCTCAATTGAGGAACTTGCCTCGCTAAGCTGGATATCGCTGACGCTTATCTACAAACCAAATTTACACGCGAGTCCCGTGACTGGATCACCATCGATACTTACTGCGGGTTATTTCAGTTTGCTAAACTGCCGACTGATATTCAGCTAGCTCGTGCGATTATCCAAAAAGTGACCGGTAAGCTTCGCACTGGTATTTTCGGAGAAATTCGTAACTGGACGACACCCTGAGTTCCGGATTCCTGTTGTAATGTAGCGCATCTAGAAATACGGCTCCCGTTTGCGACCAGAGAACTACAAATGTTTCTTCAATCCAATAAACGCTCTGGCTTCATTTTTGACGCATTCGGCCGTCAATGCGACCTTGAGGACGTCCGGGTTGTCAAGCAGGTGCCGCCATCCACGGATGTCCTCTCAATCCACTCTCTCCTTGGGTTATGGCACTACTACGGGGCGCTCCTACCTCCGTTGCATAATGTTCAGGCCCCACTCAGTCATGTGCTATGGGATGGTGTATTTTGGCACTGGTCTGCCGACTGTGGATGCGCATTCGTTCAGTCGGGATCGATGTTCAACTCCAACCTGCTCCTGACCCACTGTAACTGCAAGCTGGTACTTTCCGCCGTGGTGCTGGCGCCGTCGTCCACTAAAGGCTTCCCGGCAAATCTTGGAAGGTCGTCGTGCATACCCATTGAACACTTGAGGCTGTTGTGGAGAACTACTATAAGAAAGAATGTTGAGGCACTGCCACTGGTATTTCCAGTAAAGCGGTTCCACCGGCTGATCTGTAATTCGTCTTTCAACCCAAACTGGTCGTCACAGAACACTACTAGGAATTCAACAATGGATTTTTTGAGCCCAACAAACGGGATATACTATCTTGCTATGA
This sequence comes from Paragonimus westermani, assembly GCA_008508345.1. Classification (NCBI taxonomy): domain Eukaryota; kingdom Metazoa; phylum Platyhelminthes; class Trematoda; order Plagiorchiida; family Troglotrematidae; genus Paragonimus; species Paragonimus westermani. The sequence continues at coordinate 191,105 of QNGE01000714.1, read as the reverse complement.
CTGACACTTTTTAAGTAGCCTGAGATATCACCACTAGTTTAACCGATAGCGACTACTACTACCAACACTGTCAAGGTCATGAGAACAGAAACAACTTTCTTCAGACGAACAGGCTGCGCTATCAGCTCACTCATCTGTCTACACCTGCGATTATCGATCTGGTTGCAACCAGTGGGCAGAAAGTGTGATAACGAGTCACCCGGGTAAGGTGCGGTTTGAGATTTTCATTTACGTGGGGGCATTTCGGTTCACCATCATAATCGTTTCCGGCTACATCAAGGTACCAATAAAGAAACCCGTGGCAACCCGGGAACCATACAAATTTGCTCGCCAGTGGAAGTATTCGATCTTCCTGAGGAGGCGACGCTACGCTGAGCATCTTCGCTGCCTATATCGGCTGTCGAAGCAAGCCATCCCCCAGAGTTCACAGTCACAAGCAGCGCAGACTACAGACCCTCATCTAGGTTGACTAAAAGGGACCTGTCGGGATGTTCTCCAATTCGACGGGTAACACTTCATCTGCCTTTATTCTCCCACAGTTTTACAAAAGCTTCGTAAACCTACCTTACAGCTTTCCTGGGTTCTAGAAATCCCCCACCAAATGAAGAGCGCAAGCTTTCACGCAATATCCAGGGGGTTCTCCCACGTAGGCCTTACACAAAAACAGGAGGCCGGTGGGTTTCGTTGAATTTTGGTTGAAAAAGCACCTGATTTGCTTTAGGGGACACAACCAGATGCCGAGTGAACAGCTGGAGGTCCACGGGAACCATAATTTTGATTCTCATGATCTCACTAGTTCTACGAATAAGTCCAATTTGCTCTCACCAACCCATCCACACAAATTGGTCCTCAGTCTCGGTTTTCATAGGTTTTTTACAATTTGCGGTAGTTAGCGAAAGTTCCCAATCAACTGTCCACCAACGACGTCTTTCAAGGCCTCGTTGTTAAGAAGACCCGTTTGGGAGTGCCGCGATTTCCATGTAATCTACAAAAATCCAGCGAGGACCGCCTATCATCGTCGTCAAATCAGTTGTACGTACCATTAACGTTAGGGGACCAAAAACTGACGTCAGCTGAACAACACTGGTGGCATGTTCAGCGTGCGACCTGAAGCCCACTATCCGCACATAGAAACTCCTGTTCTAGAGAATCAGTTCCGCCCATGTTAAAATACCGGAAGGTATTCTAACTCCCCCAGCCACAGTATTTTCCGAGTCGAAGGCCCCTCTGAAGTGCGATTAGTAGACGCCGTCTTATTCACCCTTGCCTAGCCGTAAAATGATTTCATCCAATAGTGTCAGTAAGTTAAGTGGGCAAATTCGGTTACATACAGAGCCGTAACAATGAGCTGTCGCCAAGCAAAACTTAGTGATGGGATGTCCTACTTTGTAGCCTTATATCATTTCTAGCAATTTCAGAGCAAATGACGTAAGGCTTGCAGGTCCACCGTTTGAGGTCTCTTCTTTGTTGCTCATTGCGACAACGGCTACCTTTCAGCCTGCAGATAATTTGGCTACGCCACGCGATTTACCGAGTAAATTGGCCAACGGGACCGTTAAGATCTCAGCAAGTGGTCCTTGAATTGCAGATATGTGTCATCTGAACACGCTGCTTTCATAACCTTCAGCCTAACCAACCGACCCCTGTGGCTTTCTGGCACCCTTTCCATCACCGGTAGACCAGGGGCCAAACAAGCGATGATAACCCGTCATCCCTGGTATGCAGCTCCTCAAAAAATTGGGACAACATCCAGACCTTCACTCTATCGGTGGACGCACTCCCTCTGTTTGTTGCTATGCACTCAGCAGTCGCCCAGATGAGGGTTGTGAACTGAACTTGATTTTAGCACGCCATTGGGCTTCGCTTGGCTCGCTCAGCCAAGTTTATCTTGTATGCTTGTGAGTACTACCGCTGAACCCGGATGACTCGACTCTGGAGATTACCGGGCAGACGAGCTAAGACTCTACCCCCAAAGGACCACCCCACGTTTTTAAAGAGGGTGTGAAGAAACTAATCTTGTTAGCCCGGCATTCCCGGTCAACACACGCTGAGGTCCGCCCTGATCTACCCGCTCCCGCTGAATCTTCGTATCTAAGCTACAGCAAACTGCCGGGTAAGTATCACGGTACTCTCTGTTGGATCGTCCCCTTCATGCCTCAGTCTCTTAATGTCCCACTGAATGGCTAAGTCCCTCTCTCATTTAGAGAACTCATCTGAGATTGTCCCAATCCCTCTTCTGTTGCGTCCCTGATAGACCAAGGGGTTGACGGACTACTATTTTTACACTGAGGGTTGTTATACTCAACCGACATAGGTCCAGGTCTTCGGATGCTGGGGGCATTTCCCTTCCGCTATTTCCCAGACCTTGGAGCCCTCTTGTTCTATATGTTCTGGAACGTTAACAGTTCTCAAAGGGTTTACCAAATGGTATCGTACGTTGCGCTCACTTCAGGAACCCTCCTTTGCCACCAGTTCTGGTATCCCACGATTCACCAAATATCGCTGTCCGCCAGTAGCCATCGCTTCAGCTTCTTCTAAGTGTACGACCTTCTTATCCACGAAGCGTCCGCCTCCTTGAAGTGCCCGAGCTATAGCCAACAATTCACTCTCTTTTTTGTAGAACTGTTTACGCATCCAGAGTGCCTACCAACTTTATCTACGAGCTCATTGGTAAGAAACGCTTTGCTCTCTCCCATTTGTTTTGGGAACATCTATTATCCATCCCCTGTTAATTTCGGACGTCTTTTAGTTCTTCGGGCAACGCTTAGTCAAATCAAAGCATCTTCTGACAGACCGGATCTAGAATAGTCGTGTATGTGATGCACCAAACATCTGTAAATTCTGAGCCCGCTTAGCAACCGATTCAGATCCGAAGAGGAAGACGATCGTAAGTGCAAGTTTCTACTAGCGAGATGTTAAAGTACTAAAAAACCATTAAAAAACAATGAAAAAAGGCAACACATCTCATTACTGAGTCCACCAAATTTACATGATCCGAGGTGAACAGTCCACGTCAATTCGACCAAGTACAACAGCTACGCAATGGCAGAGCGCTCAAATGCAAATGGAATCAAGATACTTGCAAACAGAAGTGTGAACTTGTGAACACAGATGAAAAATGCCCGAGAACAAGTTTCGGTGAGTGGGCGGCACCAAACGTTGGTAATGGGCCAGGATTAACGTTTGGGTGGGAGGTGATTTATCGCGCATGCAACTTGATTAGTCCTACCAGTCCTTGTAGGAGAATATCGCAATCACTACCAAAAAAGTGTCGTAAGACGAAGAGGGATCAATGAGAAGGGAAAAAGTACAGGAAGCATAGTCATGGATTTCGGGTCAAACACGACAATTGCCGGAGATTCAATGCCAACAGCTACTTCGGCATCCACACCTCCACATTCTTCCCTGCGACGTCTTTGAATTTTCTGCCCAAAGCCCACCGGTTTATTCTACAATATTATGCCGCGAGACAACGCAGACATCTGGCGCATGGTCATTACGGCAACCTTTTCTCCGGCCACACTCATGCTGATCACCTCTGGGCGACACCGGAATTTCTTCGTGGACTTAAGCTGTCCTATTGGACTAGTGGTATCAGAGCAAAGTCAACTGAACTCTCACGTCCAACAATACATGGGAAGCAAAAAATGCTACCCATTTAGGAATCGAAAGTTCCGGGGAACAGATGGTAAGCGCGGTCCTCTAAGTTACTACATTTCTGGTGATACCAAGCATCTCGCGTTTTACAACAGATGTCACTCAACCGCACTTCCGGGAAGCAATTGTGGCTTCTGCATGGAAAGTTAATTACGGCACGAGCGTGATATTTGCAGTGCCGGTGAGACTGGGAGGCCTGATGTGTCTGCACATCACAGATACGTGATGGCAGAAAAAGAGTTAAAAATCTCGTGACCTGATAATTAGCTTGTTTTATCCTCCTCCCTTTAATGAAAGAAATAGGAAATAGGGGGCCGACTGAGGATAAATGTCAAGACTCAACATGCTGTTTATCTTTCTACAGATACAGTGGAACAACGAGCACAGTGGCCTACTTGAATCCTTCGCGCCGATGTATACCATGGCGGCTCCAATGTACTTCTCACCCCCAGTGTCTCTTTTGCCGCTTAATGACGCTGAGAAATGGTTGACTTCACTGAAGATTGTTTGACGAATTTTTGAGCACGCTGTTACTGTCAAAATTTTGAAGATAATCGGAAAAACGACAGCGTTTAGCCGTACCATTGGAGATTCAGCTCGCACAAAAGGCCCTACGACGTAAGTGCTTCCGGCGGGCGAGAGTTACTCACACACGCACAGACTCGCATTGCGCACCACGGATTGCAAACGTGAAGAAGTATTGTTTTTGACCACCCCCACTACTTATTTTACCCCGTCAAGCTCACCGTGATAAAGTTACCCGCGTAACGCCTCAGTTGACTCAGTATGAATGGAGACATTCGCCTCTGGCTCCGAAAGTATATCAGTTGCCAAATAAATAAAGTGCGTGAACATAAAGTCACCACATGTGGCATATTCTCTCAGTCTAGCGCTGGTTTTCCACACGCTGACCCCGACATCGTTGAAACACCAACGTCCTCCAACGATTGTGGTTATATACTTGCTTTACCCGCTGACCCACGGTGATACCTATTGAGGACGATCCAGCGAGCTCAGTCGTCGGATTTTTTAAACACTGGGCCGTTAATGTTGGCGTGTCACCTATGCGCATCGGTAGCCAAGGCGTTCAACCCCAGTCTACTTTGTCCGGTGGCTCCACATATTTACTTGGCTTTTCACACATCAATACGACGGCTCACCCTCCCCAGTGCTAGTGGTTCAGTCGAACTTCATCCGAAAATAAGGACTTCCCTGACTACTCAGTTTGACTCGACTACATGGGGTGGGCGTCAGCCTGTTAGTCTCTCTGGAATGCAGTTTACCCCCAAAAATTGCGCTGGTTACAGAACCCCAAAATGGTTCGTGCTATCTGTGTGCACTTTCTTGAAGGTATGGTTCAACCCCTGGGCACATTCGTACCCAGGTATGAAGTGTGCTTTAAGTTTACACCAAAAGGTGAAACCTTCGTTTCACACCAACCCCCTTTTCCCCCGAACCCAAATACAAGAGCATTTTGTCGCACAATTCAATCGGAGTGTTTAGCGGTCTCTCAGTTCATGCAGGTGAAGCGGACACTAGGGTGCATACCAATCATGACATCAAAGCCAGCATGGTAGTACTTTGCTCAGCTTACGTGCATTCTATTCAGGTTACAGTATCCACCTTTAAGCAACGGAGCTGACAAACCTTGCTGTTTACAGGATTCACTGCAGACTTTCTTGAAAATTCTGTTTGGCTTTCGCTGTGAATTTCTTCTAGCTGCCCTTATTAGTCCACGTGATACGAATTTCTGACGGGTGCCTCACAATCACAATTCGTGGCAAACTTTCACCAATCATGTGACCTCCAAATGTGGAGTTTTTGCGCCCTGCCGATACATCTGCATATCTTCCCAAAATCACACCCACGTCACTCAACTCGTCGGATGCAGCCTTGCTAATTAGTGTAGTCTGTGGAGTAGGACAATGCTCGGCGTTAGTCGGGAGAGTGCTACACCTGAAAATATTCGCGTCTGTTCTCCTGGGCTGACTTTTACTAATTATTTCGATGGACGCAAAAAGCAGTCGTATTAGCCGCTGGCGGGTAGCGTCTTTTACTGCAGCCGCAGACATTTCCTACCGTTTATCGGCACAGTCCCTCAACCCTGGAGCAATGAATGCGATAAAATAGGGTGGCTTTGATGAAGATTTACTCAAACCACGAAGTGCAGCTACCTTCACGCCAATTTTATCACCATTTATGTCTCGACATGTCAACTCCATATTTCTAGTCCCATTCAAACAGGAAAAGAATGCGCACAACCGTTCCATGCGAATCAGCAGGTGCGGCGCCATCTGGGATGGTGACGGGGAGCGCCCATTTACATTTGTCCGCCAAACAGGCTAGTGGCCCCTCAATCACTCGACAAAGGTATGGCCGCAGATCATCGGTCAACAGGAAAAGAAGGAACAGTTCCACTCAACATTTTGAGCAGTGACGACATGAAACATTCTTTGGTTGGTAACACAGATGTTCTATATCTCTATTCGTAAGCGATGTCCTCAAATTAATCAACTTGCTTGTGCTTGAAGAAAACGGCTCTTGTATACCTCGATAAAGGTTTTGGAAATGCAGGGAGGTATGCGTGTCCAACGGGCGGTTTGGACAGTTTCATACCTCTTATACCACCACTGCAGAGACGATCTGTGAGCCAACTTTTGCGCGTTCATCAACAGGTTTGAACAAGGGACGTTCCGACGTGAAAATTTTAATATACCAGTTCTCGTTCATCAGTCGTTTGGTTGTGTAGGTGCCAAACAGGACTGTTTCTTTTAGCAAATGTGATGTCAAACGGAACCTGCGAAAGTGTCCAAATTTACTGGGATACTAAAAATCCTCCAACCTAACAGACCTTATAGCCTCTAGTTGCATGCTGAACCGTGGTGCGTTTCCCGTAAAAACCATATCACTTGTCCATTGTTAAATTTGCCTTTTTAGAAAGTGCCTGAACCTATCTGTTGACGACAGCAGGTCTACTCATTCAGCGGTGAAACTTCGTATGACGCTTGGCGCAAAACTGATAGACTGTTTGCCAAGGTGTAGCTGGACGCCCAACAACGGATGTTTGAAGAGCTGGCGTGAAAGACAGCATTTACAGCAGACGTTCCAAAACCATCCGGTAACTGGCCGTCGTCTTCTGGAGCATCGGCGTTTAGGAAACCTTACAGCAACACCAGTTGCATCGGCCAACATGACGTGCACCCTACATGACCACCGTAATCTAACTAGGGGATTGTGTCAAACGAAATTGCTTCGATGAATCTGGAACACAACCTATGGAAACTTTTCGGGACAAATATTGCAAATCCTAAATGTTTCTCACATAACGGAAAAAACACTGCCCTTCAGCCTTCAGGCCTCTGGGTGCATTCTTATTTCAAACCTGTTCAACATATAGCATCCGCGCATGCGTACTTTTCAGCCCATCACATTGGAAGCATGCTGTTTATTAACTGTAGCCTTATGTATATTTCTTGAACGCGCTCAAGTTACCAACATGGAAGTCGCGAGAGCACTTTAGAATAATCTATTTGATCCGACACTGGGTTAAACGATAGTGAACAACTCAGGCTGCCTTGCGCCCGTGTTCGGCAAATGTACGGTGGTATAAAATGGTATAAAAATGTTGCCGTTTGGCAAGTATAGTCTGGCGTGTGCGCAATCGCGTAGGATAACTCCATGCGGGGACTCCGGGTTACCATATTCCTGCACGTTTATTTGTACTTGCTACCACCTTGGAACCGCTAATGAAGAGGTCTGTGCAGTTTCCTTGTTGGAATTTGGAAGTCATCGAGATATCCACCAGATATCCGGTCTTTATGTTTGAACAGTTTCCAATGCGCGATCACATCGTTCACTGCCATCCTGGCTTGTTATAGGCAAATGAGTTAACAGTAATGGACCGGCCGAACATCACGTGGTGCATGATGGCGGTAACTTTAATGAAATCTGCGTTTTCCGTACGTCATTCCGGAATACGACTTGCAAAATTTTGTTACAACTTACCACAACCCTCGGTTGATCGGGGTTTCTACTCATTTACATATGAATGAAAAATAACTTTTGAAGACTGGATATTCCAACACCAAACAAGTGTACCGTACTTGTCATCCAAACGATGAGGCCGAAGCAATGTTTGGAATGGCAAAGTGACTTCCACAACTTACATAGTTAAAGGGCTGTGATCCTGATGTATCGCTACATGAGAGCAGAAATGCACCTTGTGAACTTACGTTCCATGGCAAACAAAACGCCGGGAAGAAGAAAGTGTGCACATCTATCAATGATGCGAAAACTTCCAAAGTTTCACCCACGGAACGAAGCCAAAATACATGGTGGGTTGAGATGGCGAGTGATAGAACAAAATATACATCATGACGTAGCAGCCTGCAGTCTACCGGATCTGTGGATTGACGCCAAGGTGCGGCCAAGGTTGGCTTCAGGAAACCCACGACGATGGGCAGAAAGACAGACCTTGGGCGACCGCAAAGGTTGGTGGTATGAAGTTGAAACAAAAGAAAGGCTTGGGTGAAGTTTGATGGAAGAACCGGGTAAAACTGGACATGAGGAAGCTCCCCACAGACGACGGGTTCACCAAAAACTAGGAATCAACGGGCTACGAAAAATGGGTAGATGTATTGTATCGAAAGAATTCAAAGATAACAGATCAACAGGTGAAGGTCACCCCAATGAGCATCAGCCACCCAAGCAAATTAGCAAAGCACTACAGTGACTGAGGAGGGATAGCACTGTGGTGTAACATAAGATTTCGTTGTAAGGAGCATCTAAGAAAAAAGCTGATCAAGTATACCATGCACTAAAACACACAAGGCACCAGATAAGTCGGGCAGACCAACAGAACAGCCAAGGCCTCAGAGCCAGTTGTGCTTTCTCTTTTCACTGTTGTCTCTTGTCTATAAAACCGTTTATGAACACTCAAGAAACAGACTGTTGAGTGCAACAGGTTCTTTTTCTGCATTCACTTATGACAGCAGGAAGTTCTGGACGCTTTTCAAATTTTGTTTTCAGACGGCACCGCTGTAGGCCGTGCCGATTTCGTGGATCTGATTGTATTGAGCTTATCACATTACTGTACTTCCGGCTCAAGTCGCTTTGTCCACTGCTAGCTTTCTACTGTGTGCCCACGATACACTGTTGACTGACTAGTGCATGAGCCGGAGTGAGAAAAAGAAACGCAGAAATCCCATACTTTAACTCTCACCGTGTTAACTGCTAGGTTTTTTTGATGAATAGTTGATGAAAATGTGGGCAGCGACAAGCAATGAATCGCAAGACAGCAGTGCTAGATCGCTGTTGGCCAGTTAAGATGTTTCACTGAGTAACACATGCTCGATAATTATGGTAACGCCTATACAGACGGTTGGGCTAGCGAGGATGCTTTCCAGGCTCTAAGAGTGCCAGAAGGGCGGTCGAAAAGAATGATATAATACGGTGCTATTTTATAAAATTACAATGAAGGTGCCATCTCACCTTGAATGTGAAATAACCGGATACACAACTTATCCAGCAGAAAAGAGTTCAAAATGGAGCGATCAAACACGAGTCCGCAAGTGGCCACCACCCAACGGGGGGTAAACTGATTGAAGCAATCGTGTGCAGGTGAAGTTCAGAGCATATCAAACAATGCCGGGAAAAAAAATTTTGACGGATAAGGAATGAAAGATATAAGAGGGAAGCAAATATTTCGTATGCAGTTACGGTACATTAGTCACCATGATAGCTAGCTGTACACAGCAAAAACGAATCAAAGCAACTTTACGACCGGCCTTTGAAAACGCATGTCTGGACGAGCTCATCGTTCAACATTGTACCAAGCGGAAGACGACAGACCTACTGGACAAACTTCAACAGATCCAACAATCACTCAGACTAGCATATGCAGGATCTTCCAACAAACTTAGTTAGATCGGTTTTCATTACTCTCCCCCTATGTGGCGCCAAGAAATGATTTCGAAAACAACTTCAAACCGTGATGTTAGTCGATTCCAAAATCGAGGCTCCGTGTTGAGCGTTAGACAAATTTACTGAATCACGAGAATTATTTGGACCTATCCCCGATAGTGTCACTTTGATGTTGTGAACGGCCGGTGAATTCACCAAGAACGTGCTTCAGAAGATCAGAATGCGAGCTTTTTTCTATCTTCGTAGTTCACTGCAGCAGGTTAGTCAGTTCTCTTCCTTGATACCTTGAAATGCGCCAAAGGTTGATTGAGTCAGTGAGTGTATGTAAAGATGACAGTAATCCCTCTATGCCAGAAGACCACCGATCATGTTCTGAGTAAAAGTGCCAAAGGCAACAATAATAAATCGGGCTTTGCATCGAGTGATCACAAGTACAAGGAGGCAACGGAGCAGATTTCACTGGAGTTCTTCTGCTACCTCGAAGTGGCGGGAATATTTGCATGTTTTGTTGGTCCGGAACGCCGTGCTGACTATGGTTATAACATCTTCTGTTCGATCAAGTCAGACACGCAGAGGACGAGCACTTGAACATGAAGCATCCATAATCCTACGGTTGTAACTCATCAATATTCACATGGGGGTGCTTAAGCAGTGAGGAACGACTCTATAAGCACGCAGTGGTACTAATCTTATAACTGCATCGTTTTTATCTTCCGCACAAGGACGAAAAATTGGAGAAGCTCCACCCAGAAAGGGGCAGCTGGGTACACCACTGTTGAAGTTGACTACCAATGATTTACTCGATACTGTCAAAAAGCCCAGAATATTCCACAGAAGCCTGATGTAGGTCTGCATGCATGTACCGCTGGCAGGAGTGATCGAGAACGTGCAAGAACGCTTTGTTCAATATATGCTACAAACGTCCCATGAACTTAGCTGGATTCCCAACAGAATAATAAGGCGTTCGGAACAAGAGACCGGCCGGAACCTCTGGCGTGGTCTACTCGATAACCTTGTGATACAGTCTTACAAAACTTGGCACCGTGAAACAGCGTTCTTCCTAATTAGAAGTGATGGCGATAGCTCGATGAAGAAAGATGATGACAGTAGGCACAAATCAGACGCAGTAAGAAGTGCACACATTTATCTAATCAAAAACAATGGTCAGCAGCGAGCCGCCTTATACCGACAGAATTCGAACAATCCGCCTTGGAGTAACGAACGCAGCAGCCGTGATTTTAAAGAATAAAGCGACGTAATATGATGGCTGTTCCAAAGCCAAATAGAAGGACAAGATCAAGTTTGTTTAATCCGAACCATCTCTCCGATAAAAAGGCACACATATATGTAAACGGTGCACGATGCTCTACAAATGTTCCTTAATCCTGAAGCCGGAAGAAAGAAAGGAAACGAAGTTGGGGTCATTAAGCGAAAATTATGGGTGGAGAATTGCAAATCGCATGGGCAAACACATAGTGAACGTTAGACGAAAAGGCTCCTGCAGATTCTGGTTGTACTTAATGGAAAACTTGTTTTTGGTGGTTGCAGGAGGAATGTTATTCACTGTACCCGGAAACCGGGATCCTGATAAGGGCTCTCTGAAGTCAGGGTTCCGAGCCAGATACACGGTGTGGGGTTCTTAGAGCCACACTCCTTCCTCAGTATAAACGGCTGGAAAGTATCAAAAGTTGTGGCTGCTATGACAGACCAGTCCACTTCTTTTTGCCTTCCTCCTGTTCTGGTGTCGATTGTCCTCTCCTCAGAACACGACGGCCGATAAACACTGACACTTCTGACGTCACCACTCTTCGAGAACCGGGCTAGAAATTTGCCCCAGTAAGCACCCTGTTTATTCTGGAACTGCGTGTGTGCGTGTTTTTAAAATGCACCTTCACAGTCCCAATATCGTCCTTCACTTAAAGTCACTCCTGAATGATACTATGAATCAGTTATTCTTCCCCAGGGTCTCTGGTGACGATGAAGCCGAATCTTGCGGTCAAACTGGAGTGAGGATTGCACCGAACCCTAAGGTAGAGCAGAATCTGTTCGACTGGATCCCAGCGGATGGTCGTCTACATGCCATCATACTTAGCACTTCAGTTGAAGTCTGTCGACACTGATCTGAGAGACGTTTCTTATTTGTCATATCTGCATATGTTCCAACAGACAATAGTTCGTATGTTATCAGGAACTCCTAGTAAATTCTTGCACATCACTGAGCTTGCACGTGATTTTAACCACAACTCGACCGTCTTAATCCTGATGAGAAGCGGCTGGGTGATATATTTGATCGCCGCGCGACACACTTACAATGGCAATCGGCTGTTGTGAGTACGCGCATCTTACGGACTATATACATCGAGTAATGAGGTTCAGCACAAACGACAGCGATGTGCCACCTGGAGATCACCCTGTGTAAATCAGATGTGAACGCAAATTGATCACCTCGCCCTCAGCCATCGTTGGCTCGCTCCACTAAAGGTTGTCGCTAATTTTTGAGTGGCCGCCTTGATTCAGATCATGCCGTTGTTCGTGCCCGCTTTGTTTCCTTATTTAATGGTGGATCATCTGCCCACAAAGTTAAAGTACCTAGTTAGAAAGGGAGCGACTGCGGTACACAAAAAGCCTATCATGTGATATTTACAGTTAAACTATCTGGGTAAAAACAATGCAGCTATTGATTTGAACACTGAGGAGAAACCTAAGCAGCTGTGCAAACTTCTTACGATGAGGTCCGTTCCCAGGAGGTACCTAACGGTACTACGGCAGAAGTAGATATGTGCTGACTCAGCAGAACTTATGAAAAAGCGTCGACTGATTTTCCTGGCTCCAAACGCGACTTAACTTGCCATGAACTGAAACTCAAACTCACGAAGATTCTGTCTGATGTCTGTGAGACATACTTCTCCGGGCACGCCAAAAAGATGGAGATATTTTGTTATCAGTGACTGACCAGGTGCTGCTCTTCTTGATTCGTGATTGTACTGATCACCAACAAAGTCATGATGAAACTATGTAAAAATGATGGCTCATGAATTCACAGTTTTCAGCCTCGAGTTGAGAGGTGGTCCAAGCACTTTTAGGTACGGCTCAATTGGCCTGAGCTGGCTCATTCGGCTGTGGATGATGTAGGCTTGTGGCTGTCTAAAACAATTCGGACGATTTTTCTTCAGGAATCTGAGAGGTTTTGGGCTTAATATATATCCGCTTCTCCTTCCCCTGGCATTTTGGGAGATGATATTCAGGTTGTTGTCCTCAATGGTCCCAATGCTATGTTCTCCGGTTGCATGGTGAGCATTATTCAATAAATGATTCCCTTCAGTATTCATTACCAGTTTCAGAAAAAGTGACAGGTCACTGTGTAGCTAACACGGTACTGTTAGACTTTGCCCTGCCTCAAGAATTTGCCCATGTACCCCTGAGCTGCTCAGTTGCAAGACATGCTTTCACAGGTGTATCCGTTTGAAGGATTTTTCAGTGAAATACCGGTTTATTGAAGTCGGTCCATGTCAAATTCGAGTGAAAAAGACGCATTCTTGCGCAACCGTTCCGAGCAACCCGCGCTTTGACCGATTTTCGAATAGGGTGTTCGCACCCTCTCTGCTAGTTCGCTGTGTTGTGTACTACACTCCAGAAGGAGCAATTGGGGCCACAAAGATTCCGAAATGGAAATTCCGTTCAAAAGCCAGCTGAATAACATCGTGCAAGCGTGCGACGTCGGTTCACTTAGTCCTTTTGCAGAAAATTTGCAGATATTTCTCCCTTGAAATTTGCGCGCTTTGAGCCTTCCTATTGTTAAGTGCTGATGCCAGATTAGCATAACACTTGCCTTGTCCTTGTTGACATTAGCTGCAGTCTGATTATGTTGTTCGCTACACCAACACGACTGACTTTTTTTCACCGGATTCCTAAACTAACCACAAGGCGGCCGAACAAGTAGTACGTTTCACACTCTCCGACTGTCATGGAGTCACAAATGTATCCGTTTGGAGCTGACGATAAGTCAACTGGCAGACAGTTTCGCACACCAATAGTGCTTCCGCATGTGCAGTTGTTAATCTGTATGTCGCACACATTTATCAATGAACTGAGCATTACCTACAATAGTGATTTGCGGTCAACATGAAATAAGTTTGGGAGCAGCATATATTGGCTACGCCTAACACAACTCCAACAAATCTAGCGTTTGCAGAAATTACAGCGTGCGCAACTCCCCTACAAGCAGTCGAGCATCGTTTGTGCGCTGCACTCTGTCATCTTCGACTTATTTGTAAAATGATGAGCGCTCAGTAGAGGACCTTGAAAACTTGTTTATATCATAGACGTCGAGGGTGTGTTGTGTGTCACGTTCAAACGCTACCACCGTAAATACGACAGGTTGTAGGCGGTTCGTTACCAGTGATGTGTTGGACCTACTTGGTACCTCAACCAAGAATTTGTCATTCTAACTGCCGTTTCATTCATTATCACAAATCTGGGTGAGTGGACTCGTGGTTACGAGCATTAGTCTTGTTTTGAACGGGGCACACTTATTTTTAAACCGATCAACCGTTGGTACTCCTGCTTTTGTTCTGCCACTTCCGTTGTACAACGAAGATACGAATCTGTTTTCCTTGAAAAAGAAACTGCATTCGTTCGCTCACTGAACACTCTATCAAATAATCTGGTTTCCAAATTGCGTGTTACCATTTCTTCATCTGGTGAAATGTTACCAGTTTCCTTTTAAAGGTACACGTACCACTTTGATAAATAAATAAATATATAAATAAAATATATTTCCCAACGCATATGTGAGATGCACGCTTGGTTATGCGCGATCACTGTGAATATTTGCAAAGCTGAAATTTATCCGCAGGGAGTTTATGCTGTAGCCAATTTACCGTAAATATATGGGTTTGGAATATCGTGGGAGTAATTGTGGACGGAATATTTAGGAAAGTATGGAATATGCTTATTGTACTGTGATAATTTCTTTGTTTCAGTGCGCGAACGATGTTTATCAAGGACGCTAAGGATTTGCGCTAAATTAACAGCGAAATATGTTGACGAGATAGCTGAAGTTTTGCGATCTGGTTGATAGAGGGAATAAGGAACCAATGATTAATGAACATGCACCGTATAAGTTGTAAGCCATTTTTCTGAAGACTTTTCATTCGATATTCCTTGAAATATATGCCGACAGTCGATAAGTTTGGGTCATTATGATCATCCTCACGTGCGATGGGAAACCACTGAAATTTTGAGGCGTCGTTCGTATGTAGATAAGGCCGCAGCTGATCACTTCTAAATATAATGCGGGCGGATCCCGGCGTGATCGGCTTACAGTAGAAATTGCTCACCGTAATCGGCGTAAGCTGCTTTGGCCTTAAGGTAACCAGAAAATGTGTAAAATACTTAAGTTGCCTCATCACCAAGAGGAAGTAATATCACGTGTCTTCCGGAAAGCAAAGCGATTCAACGAGAAGTGAGGAACTGTAATGCATGAAGCCATTCGGGGTTAAAAGTCCGATGGTCAGCCTACGTGCACCCTATAGTCACAACGCCACGACCTATGTGCACCCCAGAGAGAAAATCACGATACTGAAATATCGAAATACGTTTATTATATTAACATGTTATCATTATCAAGGTTATTCCGTCGGAAATCAGGAAGGCTGCATGCTTTCCGTTTCGCTTCATTAGAAGTCCTCCTCTTGTTGTGCATGCTGGTCTACAGTTAAACCGTATGTAACATGTTAAGTGGGGTACCACTTACGTTTGCCGGTGACGTCTGTGTTGTCATTTGCGAACACTTTCACTTGGACCCGCTTGCGTGGGGTAAAAACGCGAAACTCATCTTCAGATATATCATCAATGAATACTGGAGCTGCACACGGCCTGTGTTTTCGTTTCAACGTCGGAGTTGGCACCGAGTTTGAGGTCGATGCAACTGAACACGCATAGTTAATAATATCATAACTTACCTGGCGAGGGAGGTTGTAACTGCCCTGTGCAGAAGGGGCAGTGCGATATGTCAGCATTATTCATGCACTCCACATGGAAAAATAAATGGTCATTATCGCACCTCATGACTAACTCGAAGCTACCAAATTATGTTAAACAAACTACGATTACCTTGAACTCGTCCAACCGTTCGAAGTGCAGCAGGGGGGTACGCTCCCCGAGATACTTCAAAACCAACTGACTTGCAAATGTTGTCAGCCGAGAGAGTATATTCTTAACGTACACGTCTGCGCTGACCACCTCCCGGCGGTCGCGACCGTAAGTGCACTGCATCTCAAACTCCCGCATTAGCCACTCGCTGTGGGATCAAATTTTACTAATGGCCGTAGCTAAGTGATCTCTTGGATGAGTGCGCTTCTTTAGTCGCCAATTCGCATTCTCCAGACGGTTGTTTGTTCAATTTCCGAAACGAACAACATCCGGCTGTGCATGGATGGCCCACTTGGGCTTTATATACAGCCAATTGCACAAGAGATAGTTCATGAAGCTGGGGTCTGTTCGCCGGATTATTGCAACATCACGGTTGAACCTGCGAAATGAATAGACAAAGGTGATCACTCACACATCAGAGTTGTTGCAAGTAGCCATGCGATGAAACAAATATCGGCTTCTGAATGAATTCGTCAGGGTGGTGATTATAAGGTTTCTTACAACTACCTACATGTTTCCTCAGCATCCCGAACATGGAGGTGACACAACATTATGTCGCACGCAGAGACTACTCGTGCTGCTCGCCTTTGGGCCGCCATTTTATCCATCACAAACGTTCTGACACGTATGTGTTCCCCCATAACCTCCCGGAATGTCTCGAACAAATGACGCAGGGAACTGGCGGTTTCAACCGATGACGGATGTTGCAGATATCTATGATAGTTATATACTTGCGATAAACATCCGCAGCATACCGCTTCAACTCAGCAGTTGGCGTGTTGTACTCAAAAAGATGTCTCGAGTTGTTCACTTCACTGTCTGTGAGCCGATGAATCCTTGGATGGGCATCGTACAGCAAGGCAGTTAGGTCGTGATTGTGCTCCAACGTGAAAGAGCTAACAGCCAACACGGTACTCTCCTCAACCACGTTGAATCGTGATTGGCAGCATGTATAGCGGGAACTGTGCAATGGGAATTATGTGAACTGAACTCACTAAACACGTCGTACTCCACGGCTTTCACTCTTACGTCGCTTGTGTTTTATACAACGGAATGCCATCTAACAGGTAAACCCAACGGCAATCACACTCACATGATCATACTTCAAGCGCCCACTGCCTGATTTATTGCTTGAACCAAGCACATACAGAACATTGTAATCCTTCATGTACCGATCTAAGCAACTTTTGAACTCGCTGAAGCTAGCAAATTCGCGATCCTCAAAGACATCTTTGAAGCC
>QNGE01000714.1:148421-173700 GCA_008508345.1 Paragonimus westermani | reverse complement strand
GGGAGGGTGTCCAAACGCACCTTCGGAATTTTTTGCTGTTCGGGAATGAAATTGGCGTCCGGAAATTGTCAAGATAGATCGGCTTTGGCGAGGCATGGCGGAAAATCCCAAAATCAAACGAAGGAATGGGCAGATTTCAACGCAGGATTTTGCGGATTGCTCGAAAACGTCACACAGTTGAACATCTCATGAACCGTTCAGCTTAAACGAAGTTCCGTGCGTCCGTCCGTCGCAGAAACATTTCCTCGCTCAATGGATAATATGGGAATCGGGAGGGAGAACGTAATACCACACGATAGATGAAAAAATGTGCTATTTATGCTGAGGATATCACAGACGCTGTTCCTTCTGAACGCTGCTGGGGAAAGCGGAATAACTGGCACCGATTTTTCAAAGATCACGGAAAGCTGAGGAAAATTTCTCACGCCTGCGACCGCGGAGGAACCAAAACATCTGTTTCTTAAGCATTTCAGCGTTATTGACAAGGCGCTCTCATCGTCAGCCATACTCTTGCTGACATGAGGTACGATTGCTGTTCTGTTGTTATTCTGTGTAATTAAGTCCATCCCGGAGATACGTGAACTACTATGAGTCACAGAAATCGGAACGTCGATCACCGCTCTACCGATGATTGAGTAATTGTCGTCCGTATCACCGAAGCAGTGCAGGCATTTCACCCCTTTGCCGTCCGTTTCCATCATACCTATTTTCACCCCCACCCATTCCCGCGATTATTCCTTCTACGTGGTACTCTCGTCTGTTACAGCCCGCTATGCAAGTGACAAGTTGGCTATCTGTCTAAGAATATGCTGTTTTCCATGTCCGTTTTCACGTTCGTTTTACAAGGCGCGTAGCCGGAATAACTAGAAGAAAATAGGTGTGCGGTTTGCCATCTATGATTTTCATCAGCTTCAGGGGATAACTATGGGGTTAGTTCTTTGTTAGGAATAAAGATGGACATAGATGAAAGAACGGTAGAGTGGATGATCAGCCGGCGCACAGAAGGAAAGGGTTGGTGATAAGTTAGTCTATTTACCAACGGTTGCGCCATTCATTACGGATAAAGACTTTGATTGTGGAGGAGCTATATTGATTGAGGTGGAGAAAACGGAACTCAGCAGTAAGAAAGCGTTACAGTTAGTATGAGATTCTCGTACTGATTTACATCTTTATTGCGTTCTTTTGGAGACAAGCTAGACAATATGAAGAATAAAGGTTGCTGATATCTGTTTTCAGAATAATCTGCTAGAAAACCTGCAATCAACAGACGGTCACCAACGTCGTTCCAAACCGGGAGGGTACATCGCGATGTTGGTTATCAGAGGAGTGACCCTTAAGTCCATCTTTTAGAATTCGGAAGGGACAGTTCTTGATTATTCTTCACAGAGCCACTTCATTGACGCCTTCACATCTCACCATCTTCCCTGACCTATACAAGCATTGGAGTGTGCAATCCCTATGCGATGACCGTGAAAATTGTGTTCACTAATCCTAGACTGATAAAATGGACCATTCCCCGCTTGGACAACAAAGCGCTTCTGACACCTCAAGATCTGTTCATGAGATCGTTGCTTGAGTAGGTCAATCAAACCGTGTATACCGGCGCCAAGAAAAATATGCAAGGTATTAGGCGTATCCAGCGTTCGGCCGCCAAGCCTATTAGTGGCCTTCAGTATGTGATCTGCTACACATCACTTAAAATTCCTGATCTCCACCCACTTGAGCTTCGACGACTCCACGTTGGCTTAAGTTTTGCACAGGTTTATTTACCACGGTATCCATCGAGCAGTTATTTATCTAAGTTGATAACCGCGGCCGCGGGGTTAATAAGAAGAAGCCATACAAGCCGTTTACACTGACCTTCCTCGGACAGGAATTCTTTCCTTGCAAAATTGTCGTCAGCTGTTCATCTAGCGGCACTCTTGAACCGTTGTCATAACCACCTTCAGTCAATACGTTTTTATGCTAGTTACTCTACACTCTTCCTGTTGTAATCCCCTATAGCGGCGCTACGCCCTATTTTTAATAATCGTCCTTTAGAGCAATAGGCGGTCGCCAATGTTGGAAAGAGTAAACTGACCGGAACCGATTGATTTGGACTTCTAGCCAAGAGGGCATGACCGGTTAAACTATTCCACTATCCATCGGCATTTGGTCGTCAATGGCTGTGAGAGCGTACTGATACCACAGTATCCGCCTGTAGCCCGACAGTCAGCGTACTGTACGTGCGCCGATTATGCTCATTAACGCCCCGGTGTCCACGAAACCCACAAGTGCTACTCAATATATTATTGTATATACCGCAAGCTCCGCTAGAAGTTGGGAAGAGTTGGTTAAGAAGGAAATAAAAGCAATACAACACGGTTCACTCACCTCAGTGCGGTTTCCGGTGGTCCAGCCGCTGAATTTCCAGGTCTGATGATTTATCGTGACTGCCTGACCTCACTATCAGCACGATTATCTCAAACGGGGTGGCCGTTCGCAGCCACCATACCGCGAGTTCCTGGGTCCCCAAAGTTCGTTTGATCTTCGCGTGTACACCGGGGCCCGCTACTCTGGTTGCTTGTTCGTGCCGCGGCTGGCAGCGCCTCGAACCTTTCAAGGTTCTCGGCCAACCGCACCGCGGCGTCAGGGTCGCATGTTGGGTGGAGAGGGAACCTCTTTTCGGGTAAGTCGACAAGGCTCTCTCCACTAACAGTTCGGGGATTGGTTTCTGGAGTTCTAGAAATTCCTCCTCATAATTTCGCTCAACCAGGCGCCACAGTTCCTGGACAGGTGAATGGACGTTTTCTTCCTCCAGCTTTCTACCAGCACGGGACTATTGTCGGTAGGCTGTCGGGTGAAGACGAGTTTCCAGTGGGCACCACGATTCTGTGGACGTTACGTCATGTACAGAGGTACCCGGGATTTTGGTGCCACAGGCAATGTCAAAGGCCTCCGTTTCCAGGGAGTCCCAAGTCAGGCTGATATAATATTCCAGTGGGAAGTTCTGGAGGTAAGTACGCATTTGGTTTTCCCAGCGGAGTTAACGCTCTCCAGTGGTGAATTTGTTGGGATGTTGGCCCGACATTTTCAGTCCTGCTGTCGTGTGCCCCGTCAAAAGTCCTTCTAAGATGTTCGTCAGTGTCTGCATGAGGTGACCAAAGTCTCCGGAGGTGGATGCAGTAACACGGCGCCAGCCTTCAGCTTTCTTTGTGGATCCCGCCATGGCATGGTTACCACTGTATAGCATACAAAAAGAAAAGATGCAGATCGGATATCTAATGATATGGTAAACAACAGGCAACAGTGCTAACACAACCAAGAGGGCTTAGGATATAGGGCTATGACAGTGTTAGGTCAAGATACAATTGCCATCTTTGTTCGTCCAACTGCTCGTTGACTCAAAGTATGCGTGAAACGTTGGCGTAACAGTCTGAAAAACGAACAGAGCAATTCAGGTTCACTCGGTGCGATTGTGCTAGTTTCAATCGTGTGACACAACATACTTAAAAAATACGCGTCCTCGAAACGTGATGTAATCGCAAACGGTTCTCCGAGCTCGATTATGCAGTATAATGCGCGATTTAAAAGTGTTGACATGCGATGTCAAGCTAACAGAGACGACCGGCTGAAAATAACGAAATGAGTAAATGGGTTCGAGTGTCTCTACACGAATTTGATGTGTGAGAGAACAAGCAATGGCGCAAACTGATAGTATACCGGAATAGCAAAAACACCATGGCGTAAATCGTAACTTCGAGTGCGTGTAGTAATTGACGGTACCCATACTTCTGCAACCAAATGCCCAGGCACATGTAAAAGTTGGCAACAAAAAGGAGAAATGGCGTTCGAGACCATAACGTAGTCAAAACTAAATAAGGTTACTACAAAAGTGGGGTGCCATAGGTTGCACTTACCAAAGTTGCCACACGTTGGATCTTTCTAAGTCAAACATTCTCTGAGCTAGCAATAATGGCCAATAACGAACAAACAACAGACCGTTCATCCGACTGTTGCAGGGGATTCCCGATTTCCTTTGAGACCGTGGCCACGTTCATTTACCGCCTATTACTCGTCAATAACACATTCGTCTTCAGACGCAAACAATATTTTCATCTTCAACTTGGATCTCCCGGACAGTCCCTCAAATCAGCAGCCCTGAACATCATGTCCACCGGCCCATGTAGCACATTGCCCGCCGAGGTATGCCGGTATCCCGCGGATTTTGGCGGACCATGAGTTCGTCCAACCAAAGTTCGAATCTGGATTTCTCTTCTCAGAAAGTTTAACGACCTTCGCTTAATGGACTTCGTAAATTCGGACATTTTAGTGACCAATCTATCTCGCTCACTGAGGTAGATCCGGCGGAAGTTAGACGATCTTGCCCTTAATTGAGAGTAAAGGGGTGATTGACCTGTGTTATGCTTTTCCGTACGAAATTCACGAAGGGTACTTTCAGATGGTTATCTTAATCTCGTTTTATTTCAAGTCTTTACGAAGGTACGGAATTTCAAACACACTGGAAACATAATATGGTTCATATCTGAATTTTGTTCAAGTTCTGGACGGTATATTCAGGTTACCTGTTAAGAACTAGCAGATGTCTGTAGGATTACTGCAGTTCCCAAAAAGAATACTGTAAGACTGTTATACTTACTTCTGCTGTGTCTCGATTACTTACAGAAAAAGGACGCTTCCTAATAATCGCTGTCGCCTACTGTTTCATCCAATCTCCTTCGCTGTTCCTTCCACCATCACGATTTTTGGAGGAAATTATGGAAGAAATCAAATGGACGGTGAGGGAGATATAGGCGTCGTTGTTGACAGATTTGGCGGCGGGATATATGGACTTGCCTAATGGACAATGGTGTAAAAAGATGGGATATATTTTCTCTTATTTTCCAGGATTTCTTTCGAAAGTTAGCTAATGGTGGTTGAAGCGCTTCGAAAGTGTTGGCATTAAATAGAAAAATATGTTCTAATGAAATCATCGAGACTCGAAGTGCCATAAAGCGCTGCTGGCCAATCCTTTCCATTGCCCACCGTTGTCCGCGCCGGCCCCGCACAGTTTTGCCACCTGGGGGAACCAGAAACTTCGGTGCCGGCATCTGATGGGCAGCCCCCAAGGGACAGAAAATTTCCAGTCGTTTCAGTGTCTGGGAGCGCCTAGACATTTAGGTAAAATTCTAGTATTACCAGTGCCAAATAACTGAATCACAACCAGGACCCATTTTAGTACCGGCCGAACTATCACAGCAGGTTACGCCTCGTTGTCTGGGGCCAGTGGGGGCATCGATAGTCACCGACGGAAGACCAAAGTATTGACAATAATATCAAGTGTCAACTTTGTCCTCGGTGCCATTACTGAGACTGTGTGTTCACGGTATTCTCAAAAAAGGGTTTCGCCACTCGCGATGCCAGCACTATATTGAGACCAGTCAGAGTAAGTGAGCTTTTACTCATTTCTGTTCTAGTTGACAGTACAACTATGAAGCGGAACGTGGAGTTCGACAGTTTCAATTATCTTGAATAAGGTTCACTAATGAATTCCAATGTTAGGTCCGCCACAAAAGGAGGGGGTTCCGAAGATTGTGGCCACTGAGGAGGCCAAGGGTTAGAAAACGCCCATCGCCCGAGGGTAAACAGAAGACGAACAATTTGCGAGCAAACTCAAAAAGAAAAACGTGATTGCCGAGTGGTGGGGGTAGCTGGTCACCAGCTGTAGAACTGAATGTGACTCGTCGGTGTTGTTGGCGCCCATTCAAGGTGGGGTCAGAGGTTGTTATTTTGGAGTGGTGTTTTCCTAAGGGGTTCGCATTTTTTGTGAGTGGTGTGGGAGAATAGGGAATATAACATTTTTGTCGACTGTATGTGTGGACGGCGGGTGCGAGCTGGATGATGTTTGTAATATGTGACCCAACGTTAATACTTACGGTTGGGGTAGATTCATGAGGTGATGTTTTTGCTTCAGCACGCTACTGATTTTGGAGTGAACCAGTATGCTTGATGAACGCTGGTTTCCATCGGCAATTAATATAAGGTGCTTCAGTGCTTGACTAGGAAGTTCTGCTCGATTAGTACCGGTCTGTTTATGGTAGTGTTATACGGAACCGTTTGTAAACAGCACATGTTTACAGTGCTAAGTGAGGTTTTGTTGTGAATATGCGTTTACTCTGAAGTGGCTGGTGCAGTACTGAAGAAGCCGTCGTAAATTTGGTGGTGCCTACTCTGAAGGCAAGCTGCTAAGAAGGAGTCTTGTTTGAAGATCGTTCGTTCAAGCGATGTGTCATTACAGGGAGGAAAGTGATGCTCCCTCTACTGTTTCCCTTCGGTTGCCGGTGGTCCGATCGTCATAACTCCGGGTGATTGCTGTCTTCCAACTGTCATAGCCACTTATTGTTTGGTGACTTGACTAGTGTGAAGTTCAGGAGTATGTTTGTCGGATGAAGCGGCAGCCGCTGATGGAACTTGAGGAATGTTTGCCGCACACTCGGTAATCTGCAGTAATAAGCACCTGCCCCAAGTAGATGATCTGCTTCCTTTAAGGGCACGCTTTACGCGGTGGAGCTGCTGTTGGAAGTCACTTCCAAGCGCCTTTAGTGATTGTGGAACGTGGTAATGGGACATGTGCACCGTACTTACTGATTGTCGATCACAGATATCACAAAGATTTTGAAGATGTCGATGACCTGGTATCATTGACTTTGCGGTTTTGGGAGTTGAGAGTGAGATGGAGTTGGACATAGAGGTGACCGTTGAAATGTACCGCATGGGCTTACCTCAGGACGACCAGTTCCTGCCTTGAAGGTGATAGAGGACGTGGTTCCAGCTGGGGTTGTAAGATAAGACAACAATTTGAATACAGTCAGTGCTGTGCATTTGACTTCATCGCTTCAGGTGTTTGTCAGTGACAGGAATGTATTCCTGACCGGTCATAGTAACGCGTCAGTGCTGTTTGGCTGTCAGCCTTCTGTCACCATTATGCTTGGCTTGCAGCAGAGGGGTGGGGACATGCATAACCCCTGTCCACCGGCAGCGTGAATCAGATTTTCTGGAGAGCAGTAGGAATATGTTGTTTGGAAAAGCGATGAATAGTTGGCTGTATCGCAGTGTGGACTGACTGCAGCAACCAAGAGAATGAGGAAAAAAGCGAAGTGGGCTGCAGTCCACTCGCGTGCACTGAGAGGTGCTCCTAGAGAGAGGGGCCTGGAGTCTCGGGGAGTGTTAAACAACGTTGAAAATGGTACAGTTTAAACTGCCTCGAAAAAACGACTAATAGATGGGTGGTTTGGAAAAGTGGGAATGTTTGCTGCCTGCCATCAGGTAGAAGAATGAGGGAAGTGACAATGAGTTTCTGTCACGCATGCTACAACAGGTGTACAGGGAATCCCGCGTGCAAAACAGACAAGCGGAACAACACGGTTGTAGTCAGAATTCGTGGAAGAGCCGGAAAATCGGTTGTCATTGTGGAGTTACATAGAAGTTTCATTGCTGTCTGGAATGCAGCATATCTCGTGGATCACGTTACGATAGTCAGTTAGAGTAAAGTTACAGCATGACAGCGTTAACGAGTGACGTATGAACCTTACGTTTTATACGTCACTATGGACCTACGGCATCCGAATCACTGTAGCACGCCAATCTACACCTTATCTGCAAGAGATTTACGTTCACCGGAAAGTTTGTCCATACGGAAGTGCCTGAATCGGACGATCAGTTACTTTCACGACCACATTACCATAGCAAGGCGGTAGTGCACCTTGAGTCCACACATTCGTTTCTGTTTCGCCAAATATGCCCGCATCTGTTTCAGTGTGAAAGGCAAAGAAAAGTAATTATGCTAAATGTACATTTTGTAATATTTCAATATAGGAAGGCCATCCAGTTATCCATCACAGCTCCGTTAGACCATCGCAAATGTGGTTGTCACTGCTCCACCGTTTTGAGGAGAGGTTGGATTTTGCACCAGCTCCGTCTACCCTTCGAAGCAACATATGAAACCGATGAGAGCGGCCAAACGAAGTGGGTAAGGAAAAACGGAATGCCAGTGCGTGCGAGTGGTGGCGATACGGATAACATGGTGAGCGCTTAGATGAGAACAACCAGCGCAAGCGGTCAAGCTGAAAACGTGAAACTCATTAACAGAGCGACGTTTGTAAGTGTCGAGGACATTTGGGTGTCTGACGTATTTCTGATGCCACCAATGGCAACAACTGTCACATTAGATCTAGTTCGTTAGGTCCTTACTCACCAAGTCCTCTCGGCAATATCCCGAAAAATGTTGGTCATCACGGGGAAAGACGCTTTTGATGGAAGTCATGTGTCCTCTCGTTTGCGACATACGTGGACGGCGAGTTGCTGCGAATATGGTGTGACTTGACACTGCTTGCGACTCCGTTGTCTACACGATTCTCTACCATGTATCAGTGCATGGTCAACAGAAAATCACCGGACATCAAAATAAACTGACTGTATCCGGGTGGTTTGGACACAGCCTCGAACCCGTGTACAAATCGCTGAGTCCACCATTGCTGGTTGCTTCCCAAATCCTACTGTAGTGGACGTCTTATGTATGCACTGTTTTCTGTGTTTCGAATGAGAAATTGACGTCGATGGCAGGAGTACGTGGGGTGGAGCGGATGTATGCCCTAGAACAATGGAGTCATAGCTACCTGACGAAGCTACGAACACACTTTTGTCTGATG
Source organism: Paragonimus westermani (assembly GCA_008508345.1). Classification (NCBI taxonomy): domain Eukaryota; kingdom Metazoa; phylum Platyhelminthes; class Trematoda; order Plagiorchiida; family Troglotrematidae; genus Paragonimus; species Paragonimus westermani. The sequence continues at coordinate 165,013 of QNGE01000714.1, read as the reverse complement.
TAGCTAACTCCAAAAATTGTTTTAGCTTTCTCAATGCTTAATCATACCTTTCAGCAGGCATGTTGCCGACAAGATCACAAATGCTCGAAGTTAGGTTTCTAGTCTTTATCAGTTCACTTGACCTACTTTACACTTTCCCCCTAATAAAACGCCCCAAATGTGTAGCTTTCACCGTGATGCCTTTGGGATTGTCCAGTAATAACCGCCCACTAGATTGCAGTAAGCCAATTGCCTTCATTAGATCATTATCGTAACACCAAACAACGTGTTTGCATGAGAGTTCCCAATTCATGAGGATCGAACACTTACAGGACCCATGACCCTCAACGTTAACGACGTGATTATTAACAGACTTTATTTCACCGGCTGCATGAACTGCTTGAATGCACAGAGGTCGCCCGTCCCACACGCAGAACGTCGACTTTTACCAAAGAAACTGCAACTATCCGCCTGAATTCCACTTGCAGGTATTCATTTCTATTCAGTATCTCTCTTACGCAGTCAAATAACGCAGACCTCGGCGGCAGATTAACCTTGTTGTACATGTTGGCCACCTCCAATCTATTATTCGTCCCATTTTCGCATTGCACAATACCACATCTTGCGTACGTGGCCCGGTGTACTTTCATGGGCAACAGGCGAGTTCGCACACACGCACCAGGCCCCCTGTTGCGACTAGTAACCATATCAATGAACACTTTGGAATGGTAATACGAAATGTTGCTCATTTCCCTCACGACAAATTTCTACCCTCCTGAAGATATGTCCTTGAGCTGCCCACATATGTTAACCGTACTCTGTTTCATATGAAATGAACAAAACAAAATCTTGGCATTCGAAAAACATTCCTATGAATATTCGAGCTATGCCAGATACATGTCCACTGCAATCGTCCAAACATCCCTTGTAGGCTCTCCAAAACCACTTTGTAACAAGGTGAATTTTCACTGGGAAAGAAACTATGAGGAACGCCCCCACTTTAACCATTACAAGCTATAACAACAACGTACCATGAATGGTAGATTTCGTCGTTGTACTCAGTCGTGCATTCCGCCGCTATAACACTCACGTAATTTGTGTGAGGTTCCTGAGGCCTCTTTGTCGTGGACGACAAGACCAACAGCGTGCCCTCATCACGTGTTTTCGAAGGCAGGTGTCCAGCGGGTTCTAACAACTTCCGTATACTCTCCAGCTTAAAGTCTGGATGATTTCGCAACCGCTTCTTCCGCCTTATTAACCTCACACCACCATGATTCATCACTATATCATATTCTTGCCCACCGTAATCGACACTGTACTTTCCAGCCTACGACTGGCTGCATAACCCCCTGGGTCGAGCGACACTATCCGGTGGATGTGAACCAGGCAACTATAGGACTGTAGGGCCTGGCACTCTTTTGCTCTATTGTTATGCACTCTTCTCCATAACCATTATATTCATTATACATATAAAATGTTTGTCCGTTTTTCGAATCAATACGCAATTCATCCTCACACATTTCGCCTCCTGCTTTCACGCAGTTGTGTTCATTGTGATCCAACCATAGCAACGTTCTTTTGGCATGCTAGGGGGATACCAAAATTGCTTAAATATCTCCGTTATTAAAAGAAGGACCTTCTCGCAACACAGAGGAGTTAGTGCGGTGGAATCTATTGTGAACAACTACTATGAGCCACTGTATTTGCCTTGTAGCACTGTTGCCTCAACTCTTCGTTTTACTGAAAGATTAACACTGACCTCTTTCCTCGTACGATATATGGATAACGGACGGCCACTGAAGATCTTCGAACTTGAAAAACCCTATCACTGTACGGAAGGCACACAACACAACTGTAATTTACACATTCAGTTCGCCTGCTTTTAATAGTACAGTGCACACAAAAAGGTAGTACTGTTTGTGCATTACGAATTCCGGAGTTTCTTCCTCGAATTCCAGTAGTGCTGTGCACGTGTTACATAATGTCTCAAAAAGTAACCCTTTTCAGTCTTCGAATGAAAAATTTACAGCTTATTACGGAATACCGTAAAGGCGTCACAATAGTAACCCTCCGGAAAGTAGGCTTAAGACACTCTGCATGGATATTTTGGTTCTTAAATCTTGCGCGAAAATCGGCCATCTGCCGACCAAAGAACCCACGCCCAAATTTGTACCACGCACTAGCCAATGAAGAGTTACCGCTTCCAAATCTACCTACAAATACTCTAAAGCCGCCAACCCACTTTCGAATGGTGGGAAGACGACTCCCTTTTATACTCGGGAAAAACCAATCGGAATAGCCAAAGTTTCTGGTCGGTTGATGGATAAATCTGTTGGCAAGTTAATTACTACCAGAAAATGCATGTATCGGAGGCAAATAATCACAATTTTTCGATGTTGTGTAAATATTTACACAGATTGAAAAATATCATTGCGTCTACGGGTTCATTGTAATTGTATATATATAATCAATTATGATTACATATGTATATCTATATTCACACACATGGTTATGTGATTTGCGAACGGGAGAACAATAACTCCTGGTAGCTGCGTGTAATGGGTAGAGCGTGCGTCCATTTGTAATCTGTGGGACAGAAACAACTTTCGAGTTACTGAAGTCGCTATAATGTTGTTGCTTGTTTCAGTTTATGAAATCGTTGAATTCTGTTGATGAAAATGTGTTTTGGCTAAATTCCCCAAAGGGATAAGCAGAGGATTTGCGGTGGTCCGACAGTATAGCGATCACCGAAAAAATATCGAAAATTTGTATTCCACATTTCAATGAAATCTGTGGCCAAATATTATAAAGACTGATAACGTCGGCGTAATAGGACATGCTTCTTTTGACTTTTGGACTCAATTAAGCATCGGAACGCGATTATAGTTTGGCGATTGAACCGTCGTTGGATCATGAGGAGTAGGCTATTTATGGACCTGCAAACGCAAGATACACCAGTTCAGATATTGCAACGTAGGAATATGCGCAAAAACTCGACGAATCAGCTGTTTTTTAGTTATATTCCGCATGCCTATAAACATGTTATGGCCATTAGCTGGCATCACGGTTGTAATCATTTCTTGGGAGCGAGACGCACGCTGTAATGTGGACAAGATGGCCTGCTGAACAAACGACATTGAGAGGCACTTCCTACTTAACAGTTCACAAAAGTTCCACGCAATTGTCTTAGCTAACGAGTGAAGGCAAACAGTACCGTATGCTGAAACACGCTTAAACACGAGTGAAGGAGTGAAGTCGGTAAGAACGAACACCTTGGATAATCAACATTAAAGAACTGTTTGACGTGTGTGGAAAACGGCACATAATACCACCGCCTTTCTTCAGCATAGAATTTGGCCGTTGGTTCGCATGCGTTATGGATGTCCTTCCGGATGACTAAGGCCAAGCATCAGACAGAGCCACGTCATCCCATCCACTAAATCTGATACTGCAGGATAACTGTGCACGTATGTGCTAACGAACTCACCATTTTCAGTTATACCACGATTCTCAAATATCGTCTTAGAGGCCGCAATGTGGTCCATTTCTTAAAAACAGAAATTATCCTGTTAGTGGTTTGATAAATGATGTCTGCATAATCTTGTGCCTAGGAGTACATTGTTTCGGCATCCATTTGTTAAAAAACAAGCAACCACAATGGCAACCATACTGTAATAGGCAAGTCGGACGTTCTGGCTTCGTATACCCGATGCACTCGTGAGCCCAGTTTGTGCAACGTGGACGCAACGGGGGACAGCGTTACTCACACGTGGGGGTTCCAACGATAATCCTGTGGAAGAAACAGCAGAAACAAGCGTGAGTCAAAGGCACAGTAAGACATGCACACGATTTACACGAACGAAAACCAAAATGGCGTCGACAGCACGCTGCGTTGCAATGCCGAACACCAAAAATGGCATACGATTAGGTCTTTTTCACCTAACGGCCAGTTGAAACAAGCATGAGTCAGCGACACAGATTCTGGCGATTTCAATTTTTGCATCACGTACCAAAGCAGTAAGGCGAAATGTGTCGTGAAATAACTCTTTTTCCCACGATAACAGTCTACGAATAACACTCAAGCTCTTAATACTTCCTGATCGGTTAGGCAGCTGGAATGGGTTGGTTCCAACGGCGGAGCGAATGGCGCATTGCCAAAAGATTTCGAAAATTGCTATCTGTATTGGACGCATGCGAGGCAACATTCTTCTTTTGGATTATACCAAAAAGCTTTCTATCATGGAAGAAAATACTCCCACCGTCACGGTACAGGTCAGTGATCTGCGGTCAGGAGGTTTCAGAGCGGGCGATTGAATAGATGAAAGCTGTATTGTTGGCCTACGCATCCCCGTTCGCAAAAGAGGCAGCACCACCGGGTAGATCAAGTTATATACAACACCACATTGACACAGGGGACGCGATTCCGTTGTGTCAACCACCCCGGTGCATACCTGCTTTGCACCATGGGCATATACCTAAGAAAATGATTAAACCATCAACGTCCCCTTGAGCATTTCCGGGAGTGCTATTAAAAATGACACTGACACTGCTTAATATATCTCGATGATGTCATTATTAATTGGCGGACGCTAACGGAACACGTAGCGAATTTGACCTTGGCACTCGAAAGATTGTCGGCAGTTGGCCTCAAACTAAACCCCAAGAAGCACAGGCTGCTACAGAAGGAAGTGAAATGCCTCGAACACATTATTAATCAAAATGGGGTCAGCAGTAGTCTAGAAAGTCCACGAAGTTCAAATGTGGCCAACCTCACGTTCACCGGGGAAAGTCAGCAAGTTTTTGGGAATTACAGGATATTATCGGCGAGTTGCATGCCGTTTTTCAGAGGTGGCTGTTCCATTATATCGTTTAAAATAGAAAAAGAGGAAGTTTGCTTAGTCAGATGATTGCCAGGGTGCGTCTGGCACTTTACGCAAGGCTCTCGCAACAGTAACCACTCTGGAATACCCGGATATCTTGAGGGAGAAAGGAGTGTTTATCCTGGATACAGACGCCATCGACTTGGAGATAGGAGAAATATTACCCCAACAGGGCTCATCGGGTTTAGAACACGTTATAGCCCCTGAGAGTAGGCCCCTGAACAAGCGTGAGCGAAATTATTGCGTAACGAGAAGAGAAATGTTGTCACTAGTGTATTTTACAAAATACCCGCCAGTTCTTGTTAGGAAAACAGTTTGTCATACGAGCAAACCATCAGTCTCTACAGTGGTTAGGAAGTTTTGGAGTCCGATAGAAAAGGTGCTCGCTGGCAGGAACAGCTCCAAGAATACGACTTCCAATTCCTCTATCGCCCAGGAAAACAACGCGGAAAGGCTGATGGCTTGTCTTGACGGCTCTCGAAGCAACACGGGGAGTGTCCCGCTTGCATGCCCCTTCATTTAACTTCGTTTTCACTACATTCAGTGGAATCGGACAGCTGAAAGAACCTTCAGAACACTGACTCAGAATTTATACTGATTTACGAATGAATGCATCAGGGCTTGGGAAGACCTGCTATGAGTAAGATATCCCCCGCAAGCTGAGGGGCGCACTGCATCTGGATGGTACAGTCTCTTCTAGTAATATGGGGCGGAGTATATTTTTTAGTATGGACTGCAGTAAGGTTGGTGCAACGTGGTTCCACAGTCAGCCGTGCAAGTTGTCACTTCAAGGTTGCATCAGGAGGTGGGACATGTTGGACAACGTGAAATGGAAGATGCTATGAAGCAAAGCGTCTGGTAGCCGCAACAGTGGAGAGGTATAGTGAACTTCCGCAAACACTAAACGAAAGGCCTCCAGATGGAGAATCCTCACCTGGCTCATCGTGCCCTTTAGGGTGGATCATCACGGGCTATCCAAACTCGATTGTGTGGCGGACATCATCGGGCCTTTGCCAGAAACACCGCACACAAATTAGTGTGAAGCTGTGTCAATTCCACCCACGGAAGTAACGACTGCGGCTCGAATCTTATTTGATAACTGGATTACGCCTTGGGGCGCCCTGGGACAAATTCCGTCTGACCGTGGATCAATTTCTGGGAGCTTGATCATGGCGGAAGTAGGTCAGTTGCTCAATATTAGGAAAACACACACAGCGGCTCATCACCCCAAGGGAACGGACAGCAAACGAGCAAACCAGTCACCAAAAGGTCTCCTGAATGTGTTCATGGGTAGTTAGAGCAAGCGAGTGTGGGATCGAGCTATTCCGTTTCGTCTTATAGCTTACCGTGCTTTAGTCCACATGTCCACGCGGTACTTGCCGCACTACATGTTGACGGAAGAGAATGCCGACTGCCGTTAGATGTGATCGTTCCACATACAGTGAAAAACTCCCCACTGTCTACGGGTTATGCCAAACAGTTGCGACAGAGTTTGTTGAAGACTCATCAACTGGCCAGAGAATATTTGTCCATGGCTCAAAACTAACAGAAACATTACTACGACCACACGGTAGAAGGGTCTGCACTCCAACCGAGATAACAGGTGTATTCACATAACTCGGTACCTTCTTCGGGTACCCCGGTGAAACTACACAAAGTGGGTGGGTCTATATTTTGTCCAGGAGATATATAGTGGGACCACATGCGGAATCAGCAAAACGTACCTACCGGAAAGCCAGACATTCACAGTAGACTTTAATTGTCTGGAACGAACCGCATAGTGTAGCGTAACCATAGGCGATAATCCGAATTCCTCAGGTGTTACTCCCACGGAAGCGGCGGTCTTCGTAGAAGCGACAGTGAAAGGCGGTTTTATCGACAGTGCGAGACAGTGACGAGGGCACCACTAACGAATCGGGGAGCAATGTAACGGTACAGGTCAAGGATCTAGCGAGTGATTGTCAGCTAATTATTCTTCTGTATTTATCGTTCCGGTTATGCAGACGAGACACGTTAACGAGCAAACAGGAACGAGAGGCGCACCGAAGAATTGCACCCGTGAGGTCAGCAAACTCCCTAAATCCCGTTTGTAATTGACCTGTAGATTGGACTGAATAGAGCGAGAGAGTTCTACCTTGTGTCTGTTTTGTACCGAACACAATACATACACCTTACTCCTGATGGAAATTATCCGTGGGAAGAAAATTCTGCTGGTAGACAGCGATAAAATGAGAAATCGTTCAATATCGGACAATATTTTCGTGATATTGCCCAGGAATGTGAATATCATCGATTTCCATGACAGAAGGCATCAGGAGAGTTAAAAAGATTTGTTTTATTCGACCGGAAATAGGTTTGTCCTTCATTTTGCGCCGGGATCGAAATTAGCGATGGTAGGTGTTGTGATGGTGTGAATGTGCTATGCTGTGATGAATTTTTTCCGCGTGATTAATAGCTGACCGATGTTATCCTATATTCCGTTTTAGGCTGTGGATTATTCACAGGGCTTCAAAGATGCACTAGAGGGTCGCGAATTTATTAGCTTCAGCGAGTTCAAAAGCTGCTTGGATGGGTACAAGAAGGATTTCAGTGTTCTGTAAGTACTTGGTTCGAGCAAGAACTCAGGCAGTGGACGCTTGAAACATGGTTATGTAAGTGTGATCGCCGGTGATTTTACGTGGTAGACGGAGTTCCCCTTTATGAAATACAATCGACGTAAGAGCGAAAGTCATGGATTACGACGTGTTTAATGAGTTGAGTTCACATATTTCCCATTGCACTTTTTCCACGATACATGCTGCCAATCTCGCTTTAGCGTTGTTAGGAGAATTACCGGTTGGTTGCTAGTTGTTTTGCATTAGAGCACCAACAGGACATAATTGCCTTTCTGTACGATGCACATCCAAGGAGTCGTCAGTTCACAGACGGTGAAATGAACGACTCGAGACATCTTTTTGAGCACAACACACCAACTGCTGAGTTGAAGCAGTATGCTGCCTATGTTTATGGCAAGTGTAAAAATATAATGGATATTTGCAACACCCGTCATCGGTTGAAACCGCCAGTGATAAGTAAGTGGGTTAGTGTGCATTAATAGAGCAGAAAATCTGCCACAAATTCTGCATCATATAGAGAAAAACTGCATACTGCTTGTCATCAGAGACGACAACAATAGGTACGCGCGCATACATTTCGCACGCAGAGAGCAAGTGCAGTTATTTGGACGGTTACCTGATGTGGTAAACGTTGATGCCGCTCATGGGACCAACCGCCACAAGTAGGTCCTCTATCACCATACATTCGCCGCTGTAGCCTGAAGCTGTGTCAACTCTTGGTTACAGACGTGTCATGGATGACCTGTGATGCACGCTTTTGTACACAGTTAGATATACGCATCCCCACGTCATTTGATCGAAAAATTCCGGGAGGTATGTTCAACCATAGGTCGTGGCTTTGTGAATGTAGGGTGCACATAGGCTGACCGTCGAGCGGGACTCTCCGAAATGCTTCATGCGGAACAATGCTTCACTTGTCGTTAAACCTCTCCGCTTTTCCGGAATCGTACGGAATTTCGTCTCCTCACTGGTCATATAACTGTACAAACTTGCCGATTTCTATGTTACCATAATGCCAAAGCGGCTTACGCCGTATTGTGGTGAGCAACATATACGCTAAGCAGATCACGTCGAATTTCGCCCGCATTATGTTTGGGAGTCGTCACCTGCAGCCTTATCTACTTGTCCGCAGTGTCTCCAAATTTTAGTGGCTTCCAGTTACACATGGGGATGATCATGAATACTCGAACTTCTCAACTGTCAAAACCTATTTCAGGGGACGCACGAGTTCAAGAAAAATAATCCATATTTGCACGGTGCGTGGTTATTAATCATTTGTTACTAACTCCTTCTATCTACCAGATCACGAAACTTCATCTCCCCCGTCAACTTATTTCACTACTAAATTAGCGCAATTCCTCAGTGTCCTTGATAGACATCTCTTACGCATTAAAACAAAAAATTTTCCACAACATAATAGGCATATTGCATACTTTCCTAAGTATTCCGTCCACAATCACTCAAATGGTATTTCAAAATCTCATATTAAGGGTTTACCAACGACAGCATTCACTGCCTGCGGATAAATTTCAGCCGTTTTTGTCACTCGTTGCTCATCTTATTCCTGTGGTCTGTAGAGTGATTGATCGTTATGTGCTGGGACTGATCCTCGTATCCTATTGGTGCGAGCGTTACTCATAACCAAGAGATAATGACGCCAATAAAAACATGTATACATAACATAATTAGCGGTGTGACATATAAACGAATAATAAGCTAGATAACCAAGTGTTTGAACTTATCAAACTCCGTCTAGCACTGCACACATTATTAATGCAGATCACTGCTTGAATACGCGGATACTTGAGGGGAGTTCCAGAGAGCTGGGTTGATGCCAGTGTAATTCTTGACCCGTAATTCCTTCGCTGTGTGAGTTTGCACGAGCCTCAGAGCCAAAATCCTCTCAGTGCAACCGTGTACCACTTAGTTCGTGCCCTCTGATATGGGTGCAACGCTGTTGTGTCCGGTGTTTCGAACCTCTAATTCTTTTAACATGTGAGGGGAGCTGGTGACTTTTGGTTTGACCGTGAACATGACCAATGACAGTTCTAAACCACGAGTGAGATAATTTGTGCGTGTGTGGAGGGGGAGGGGGTGAGAGACAGGATTGTACAGGCGCCTGCGGTGTCGGAATGATTGGGATGGTCCACCGTGTCGGGTGCGTCATAAACGAACACGTCTGTTTTTCTAGGTTACTTTGCGTTTTGGATTGCAGGGTAAAAGTGTCAGGAGACATCGAACCACATTGAGGTAGGGAATACGAAGTGTCGATGCGGTTATTAGCGCGGACACACAGAACGTGTCAGTTATAAATATCCTGTCCAAAATGACGCATACAAATACTCCCCCCTAGGTTTTACGCAACGAGCGTTGTAGCGATCCCGCCAATGAACCTGTATGCCTGAACGCGTCGTGCGTGTTGGTGGTGTAGTGTTGCCCTTTGTGGTTTTCGTGGATGTGGTACTCGTGGAAGGCAACGTTTTGGGCAGCTCGTCAGCGGTATCACAGCGTGTGCGTTCCGCCGAGTCACTGTATGCTGGTTTTAGACGGTCAATCGAGATGGTTTCAGTTTTGTTCGGGAACTTTATAACGAAATATTCATCGTGCCGGGAGATGACGAGAAAGGGACCATCGTACGGCTGTTGTAAGGATTTGCGGACCCTATCACAACGGATAAATACGTGCGTACAGTTGGATAACTGAGGAGGAACGTAGGGGTTTTTGTCTACAGATGTTGATGCAGTGTATCGAGGCCTTGCCATATATGATTTCAATTTCGTTACACGGTCTCCGGACAATGCTTCCAGCCACTCTGTTCCCCAAGCTAACTATTTACGAATCCAGAATGCTAGCGACCTCAGTGCTTATAAACATCGATCGAACGATTAGCCTCTCCCATAAATGACGGTATATGCCCAAACATGGTACTCGTTGAGGATCCTCATAATGCCTTCGCGATTCCTGGTGTACTCAGCACAGTTGGAATCACAAAACTTGTTCTGAAGAAATATGTTATCTGGATGTTGTTTCACGAGCCTTTCGCTTATCATCACGGAATGACAGCAAAGGAGAGATTTGCATCTACTAGGAAGGTTAGTCGCAGTTGACTATGAATAGACAAAATGGCGTTTTGAACCCTTCGCGGAATTCACGTTAGACCGCTACTTGAGTATGCTAATCGAGTCGTGTATACTGCTTTCAACGTGCACACACTCGACGTAGAACGTACGCCCGGTTACGCAGCCGGGGCGCAGATACCAAACTGATAACAGGCTTGAACATTATCGCGTGCGAGTCTTGCCTCAAAATTATAGATCTATGCTCACTTGACTGTTTCCTTACCCCAAAGACTTCCGGAATTACGAATTAACTGACTCCTATTCGCTTAGTCGCCCTAGACTTACATCTAAACTCATAAGTGATGGTGAAATGGTTTCACTGCGGATCTTATGTAAAGTTTATCCGCGCGAAGAACCACGCCACGCAGTGCTTGCTCTGCGACACGTGGTTCCACGCCTCGTGCCTATAGAAACGCTTATAGGCGTTTCTAGTGAGAGTTACAAAATGTTGACAGCAACACAGATTACGCCCATCTTGTCTGTCTCAGTTGTAGGACCGCTAGGCAGGCTCTTGGTTCTGAAGCTAGCACTCCACCATACTCAGTGGATATGATACCTTTTGATCCACTGATTATAGTCAGTAAGGTATGTAACGCAAGTACTACAGGCAGTATCGTGTACGTCAGTTGATTTAGGGGCAAAGTGTGAGAGAGTTACCTCGATTGCTCTGAAAACGCTGATGCCCATTTCTGCCGACAACCAGCCAGCAGCGTGCAAGCAAACACTACCATATTCAGAGGTTCTTCGCTCGGTCCTACCTGCGAAACTCAATCTTGCTGCTACGTTAGTGAAGGCGAAAGTTCGGCGAACTTCTCCAGGGGCCCCAACACCGTCGCTCCTGAAAAGCCGGGTTGCTCTGTTCGGGGGGATTCTGTAATTGTCCAGAACCTTCCGGAATGTGCCGCCGGCTGCTTAAAGCTCTGTGACGAGCATGATCACGGACTCTTGGGAAAACTTTACACCGGAACGGGCATAAATCCGTGTGTCTCAAACTCTATCGCGAGGTTAGCGAGGAAACTGGGTTCGCCACGTGCTGCCAAACCTCGGTTAGCAGGGGTCGTGCTTTCGTCATTTCATTTGACTGAAGACGTTCTCCTAGCGGCACACAAGCTGCTAGACGACTCCGATGCCCGGGTGTACCCCGACATACCATGGGCTGAACACCAGAGGCGCAAGCTCTAAGAAGGAAGCGGGAACCGCTGACCAGTATCATAATGCTATCATTAGGAGTGTTCCCGATTCCATTAACGACGACCTGGAACACGACAGGAATCAGTGGCGATTCCTGTCAACTACACTTGAACTTACCAACTTACGAGTTCGACGTATTCAACGCATCCTGGGGCGTAAGTCGAAGCAGGGCGAATCTCGACCACGGTTTCTTAAAATCACTCACTTCGTGTGAGATGGTGTTGCACATACTGGAGCGATTCCGCCATCGACGTCGCCTTATCCCTGGTGGTATTTCTTTTCACCCCTATCATTCTAAAGAGGAACGGGTTTTATTAAGAGCCACTCACCGCACGCGCACCAGTCGCTTTGTGGTACTGATTGAGGATTTGATGACTTCAAGAAACCTACTGCTGCCGGCTCGTGTGGAGTCGGCGACCTCCATCGTCGTTGCATTTCGAATGAACTACCTTATAATCCTAGATTAATGTTTATTCGTTTACCATCCACTGTATGAAGTGCATGTACATAAATGCGCCCAGTTTGGTAAGTAAATTCCCGGAGCTCCGTGAACTTTTTTCCTGTGCAAAGCCCCGGATTGTTGCCATGATGGAGTCGTGACTCAGCACTTCCTACCTAGATTCTGAGCTCGCCTTAGAGGATATGACTTTTCCGCGATGGTAGATTTGAAGGTAGATGAGGATCGGCCTTCTGTATCCACACTTTTCTTTAGGTCTTCCTTTGTAACAGTTCAGTAATTGCTGTGATTTCAAGAATAGTTTGATGCTTGATTCGCCTAAATGGTTCCGATCGTTGGGTAGTGAGGGTTCTGTATCGTCCACCATCTTCAGATAATTCAAAAGACGAACTGGTCATCTGGATTGGAACTTTTACCTACCTTAGGATTTCCCTATATTCTTTTAATGGGCGATCTCAACTTACCTGAAATTAACTCTCCGGACTTCTCATACACAGGCTCTGAAAATTCTGTCTGCGTGATTTTTTCACGATACGGTGACATTGGGCTTCGCAGAGCACATCTCCGGTTTTACTCGGTGGCGCACTGGTCATAATCCGTCGTGGCTGGACTGCTTATTCACCAACGGAGAGCTAATGGCGACAACCTTGCAATCACCGGACCACTCATGCTCAATGACCACGCGGTCGTCTTATTCGACTTCATTTGCAGCACGAACAGTCAGCCCAACGGTTAACAATCTCAGAAACTTCCGGAAAATGGATGTGGAGAAATTAGGTGGCTACTTGGAAACGCAGTCCTGGGTCAACTTCACTCTCCACCGTGTAGATGATCTTTGCGGTAAATTTACCACCATTCTTTCCGCAGCCGTCGATGAATCTACACCGCTGTCAGGTACCAAACGGACACAAGCCTCTTAGTCAACTACGTTCTAGCACACTCAAGCTTATCCTGAAGAGGCGGTATGGTTGGACGTGCTATCGAATATCAGGATCTGAAATTGACCACAAAAATATACACTGCCCTGAGGGATCGGTATACATCGCTAATTCGACGTAACCGACTTCATTATTAACAACTTCTCAGGGAATGCTTTATCGCCGATCCAAATAGGCTCTTCGGATTTATAGCATCAACTCGCAAAACGAAAGCTGCGGTTCCACAACTAGGCCCATCAGACCTTACTGGCTCTGATGCGGAGGCCGCTGATGTCCTCGCTGAATTTTACAGAAGTGTTTTTGCTCAAACACCATCAGCTCCTCAGGTTCGCCTTGACACTGAAATTGATGGCACTTGCACTGTGGATACTTTCTTCATGGCGGTGTTGGTCAAACTCAGGTGCTTTAGGGACAGCTGCTCTGGTCCAGGCGGTACCTCCCAAGGCCTTGCGTGAGGTGGCTGAACAGCTTGCTGACCCACTTAGATTACTGTTGAAGCAATTTATCTTCCGAGGGACAGTACCCAGTGACTACATCCTAATTGCTTTGCTATCGAGCGTCTCAAAAATTGTGTATGACTGGCTCTATAATCACCTCACTTCTCATGTGTTCTCCAATACACAGCACGGATTTTGAAAGGGTCATTCGTGCACCACGAATCTACTGACAACCACAGATCAGTAGACCAAAGGGGTTGATCAGGGTAATGGAATAGACTTTGCCAAAGCCCTCGACCGTCTGTGCCATGTTGTTTTGATTAGCGGGATTCTCCACTATGGGGTACGAGGCAATCTTCTTCAGTGGTTTGAGTCGTATCTTAATCGTCTGTACATGGTGCGCGTTAATGGTGCATTTTCTGCTTGCAGACCTATCCTCAGTGGAGTACCCCAAGGTTCACTTCTTGGCCCCGTACTATTTTTGATATTTATCAACGACCTTTGCCTTTCAGCCACCTCCCTGTTATTACTGTTTGCTAATGACGTTAAAATTGGGCGAACTGTCAACACTACGGATGATTATGTAATCTTACGGAAGAACCTTGACACATGGTATCATATGGTCGCAGGAATCTCGCAGCCTATGCTTTGAACTCCGCCTGACACTTCGATATTCAACCAACCGCATCGCTCAGTTCCCCAAGCATTTGCGATGCCACCCCTTTTAATGATGGGCTGCGATAATCCTAGTCATCAACCGAGTTTGTAACACCACCCAACTTTTAGGAATAATGTAATTCACTCCCCAAGATCCTGTGTTGGATTGCTAAGTTCTCTCATCGTAACTATGAACATACACCTCACTGCTATGCGCTCTCCTCTCTTGCAAAACTCAAGGCAATTAGCCTTTTTACAGCATTTTTGGTGTCAGTTGTAATGTTCACCACTGCTTACCTTTACCTAAACCCGACTTTTATTTTGACCGAAACCCAAGTAACCGGTAGCAAGGATCTTAGTCTCCCTCAACATTCCAATCATTTACTCCTTCATTGCCTCCGTTTCAAAGGTGAAATGTGTGAGTACACGTACCATTTTTTCCTGTAACCCCCCTGCTTCTATGGATCTTTGCTCCCCTGATATTCAACTATATGATTGAAGACCTCTGCAACCGTCAGATATAAATGGTTGTGTTTCGTGTATCCTTTCTCAAACGACATTTTCGCAGGAGAATTTTTTTTGGCTCAATTACCTTTTCCGTCGAACGCGTATTTCGCATGAATCTCGTTTCTGAATTCTGCGTGATTGGTAATTTTGGCGTCCGTACTACCAAACAGCCTCCAGCTTCGATAGTTGACCAAGCAGACCGAGATGCTGAATAGGTTTCCATTAGTAACGACCTCTTCCAACTTGCAACACTTCCAAGAATCCCTGATCTAGACGGCAAAATTTCGTGTCGATTCGATTTCTTCCTCACTAGCAACCCATCGTGCACATAAACGAACGGTTCGTCAGACCGACTTATTTACTTAAATGGCACTTACTCGGACATTTCTCTGAACACCGTTGATGCTTCCTGCAGTCTATATTGTACTACTCTCTGACCAGTCGGGGCGGAATGCATTTCTGTTGTTGTAGCTGCCTGGCACTATCATGTTCTACTTTATCCTCTTTCCGCTAGCAACATTACCAAAGTACTTATTAACGGAATGCATTTATTTACTCCCCACCTCCATAAACCGGGCTAGATGTCTTCACCTGAATGATCCAGTTTCGCTTACTTCTGTTTCGTACGCGGGAAGAGCTGTTCCATAAATCACAACGCGTTCAGCTTACTTCTTCACTTGTCTAGACTTTGTTGCAGCTCTCAACGTCCGCCTGATCACTACCGGTCAGACCAAAACCCGTTTCGTTAGTTAGAGTGTATTTGTCGTGGCAGACACCGTGCCTGGCCAGGGCCGTTTCACTGAATTTTTGTTACGACCCCCTGAGAGAGGAAGGCAATAACGGACAGGAAGACCGCGAGCAGTACCTCGATCACGAATGAAACGTAACGATATCGCAAACGACACGAATAATCGGAACGCAAGTACTCGGACCCAACTCTCGCAACTTAGAACCCCTCAACAAGAAAGGAAAAAGACGGCCTTCAAACGAGCTTTATTTGCTGCTCAGCCCGAAGGCAAAACAGTGGCTCAAAACGGCTGTATTTATAGGTTTTCGGAGGCCTTGGTCCTAGGGCACTGAACGGGCCAATCAGAAGCAAGCGCGTGAACTCGAATCTTCCAGAATGATGGCGGGCATTCCAGTTCTCAAAACAGAAGCATTTATTTCCCTTGGGAAATATAGCGAGTTTTTTTGGGAAAAGTGCTCTTCCCAACAATTTTATTGCCACCTCCTTCTTATGACACCAACCACTGTTCATCCAAGCTATAGAACTAAGGTATACAGCCGTCTCTTTGCTCCCAACCACATCGCCACTACTCCTACTCACATTCCCACCTATCTCACAGCAACTGTCGTTTCCGCTTCCAACATTCCCACTCGTGATGTATACCAAGTCTCTAAGCTGTGACATTCCTCCAATTCATTTCCAAAAGTGTGCCGTTGTACTCGCGCCTGTCATGACGTGATCGTTCTGCTCATCGTCTGCTTCAGAAGCATTCCCATTGTCTTCCAGACTGACTTTTTCCCATTCCCAAGCGCACTCACTCCACATCCAAATAACTGTCGTCCCATGTCTCATATCAGTCCTATCCAAGGTTGTGGAATCCCTTGCCGTTAAGCGTATGATACGTTGCATCAGGAGTAGCAAACTACTTGTACTCCCTTCGGCGGTACATATACTAAAATTGGAACGATACAGAGAAGACTAGCATGGCCCCTGCGCAAGGATGACACGCAAAATCGTGAAGCGTTCCATATTTTTCTGTCACGGTGAGACTGGACCTTGACGTGGTGTGACGGCTTGCGCATCTC
>QNGE01000714.1:87477-142334 GCA_008508345.1 Paragonimus westermani | reverse complement strand
GGCAGTTCGCCGGCGCGTATTCCGGAACGTTCGGGATGTGCGATCAATTGGTCAAGTAGTTACGTTGCACAGCTTGCGATGGTTGGGTCACGTGCTCCGTATGCCATCTGAGCGTTTACCAAACCGGGCATTATATACTGAGACCACCAACAGTTGAGTAAAACCGCGTGGTGGTCAAGCAACAACGTGGTAACGAAATATGAAGACGTTGACTGCTCCATTGAGCAAAGTGGGCAAGCATCGCCTGCCTGGCTGGGGTCCTCGCGATCACTCAAACCGCTGGTTAGAGACGCTATCCGAGATGGCGGTTTGTCGCAGTCAATGACGTACCTGTATCCATTCCATTTCTAGTCCTTCCGTTTAGTCTTCTTTTAGTATTTGTCAACCTTCTTAGTAACGTTTCCTTCTAGAGTATTCCACGTCACTGTTGAGGTGATCGGCGGCCCGAGTCACAGTATCTTTAGACGGGCTCATGGCTGTTATGATGATGATGATGATGATGATGATGATCTGTTGTGTTATGTGATAATGTACCTTTTCTGTGCTGTGCGTCACACATATTTATATGCATCACAGATAAATCAGCTGCAGCTGAGTGATAATGCATTTACTTCTGGTGTTCGATTAACCAGCGTAATTATTTGCCACCATGCTGCAATCTTCTAAAGTCTCTGAGTCTCTTCGAAATACTCCTATATTCTCGAAACTGTGTGACAAGGTTATGGGGCCACTCACGTGACACGCCTCGATAAGCACGAAGTTAAAGTCACGTCAACGTCAGA
Organism: Paragonimus westermani; assembly: GCA_008508345.1. Classification (NCBI taxonomy): domain Eukaryota; kingdom Metazoa; phylum Platyhelminthes; class Trematoda; order Plagiorchiida; family Troglotrematidae; genus Paragonimus; species Paragonimus westermani. The sequence goes on along the minus strand of QNGE01000714.1, from coordinate 141,552 downwards.
GAAAACCACACTGCATGCAGCTACCGTCCACAAAAGTGCACAAAGCGGCATTGATTTGCTCAGGCATGTCGATAATGCAGAAAACTGATTTATTGTGACTGCCTTAACAAAAGGCGTAGTACTGAGTGAATAAGAAAAAGGTTAGCTACTTCATTTTTGCAAATAGGTTATAGTCCGTGAGAGGTCAGAATAATTTTGGAGGCTGAACCATGCTATCCGTAGAACCCTGGACAAATAAAAATAGCATCAGCTGCCCACTTATTAGCTTCAACTACAAAAGGGCCTTTTTCGGGGCTAAAAGCACACTGAACACTTCGACACAAATCATTTAGATAATAATGCAATAATGTTCCCGGTCACCTTAACGAAGGATGGAAAGGCCGAATATTCGCAATCACGAGCAGCTCCGACGTGATTTAAGCTGGACATAATGTCGTACCATCTTAACACTGTTATTTTTGTGGCAAACGGAGTTTCTGTTTTTGTTGCATGGGGATGGTAGTGGCATGATCTTTGAATGAAAGTGGTGTGTTCTGGTGTGTTACTCAGTGATAGGTGACCACTGATGTTTTAGGATGCATACACATCTATAGGTTTGGGTGAGCTGACTGCACCGAATAGTAGACAATCACATTTGTTGTCAGTACACTTGAAAGGTTTTTGTTCATTTATTACGTCGGTAATAATTTCACAAGATACCAGTCCGCGGTACATGTGTTCCTCGTCACAAAACGCAATTTCTGCTTGGCAGATTACGTGTTCAACTGATTAACCCCTTGACCTGGTCGGAACTCGATTGAAAATCCTTGGAATCCAACCAACATGTAAGAGCACCTGGATCTATGGCTACACATTCGAAATGAAGTTTGTCCTTGAGCAAAAACTGTGTAGTTTGGGTTCAACTGTCCCCGACTCTCCTATTATGAGCTTGCTGAGGCGCTGTATGGATGTCCTAAAATGAAGTGGTACGAGCGTTCCTTACCGGCTACTTCCAAAAAAGTCATTCAAAATCGTTATTTTTGCTTCGGCCGTCTTCCGACTTTCTTTAGTTACTTCTCAAAAATGCAAACGCCCCTATGCATGCTGCTATTCTAATAGAGTATAGCTATTTATACGAAATGGGGTTGATAATATTTTTGTCACGAGGTGTTTACTGGTTCTACGGCGAAATGCGGACCTTTTTCGACATTCGTTTTTAATATTCACCCTCATTTGTTATAATTCCTCTGTGGGTCACATCATGCAAGGAGTGTTTGGAAAATCCTGAGTGGAGTGAACAGTGAACCGATCGACGTCGTGAGTGCCTGCTTTTGCCAAACTGGCACAACTCGTATTATTTACTTTGGTTAGTTTTTACTCTTTAACCGTGAAATGCCGTTGCAGGTATATGGTCAGAAGTATGTAATGTGCGTCATCGAAGTGTGGCGTCATTTCCCAAACAGCTGGGCACATTGCATTGCTGTTACGTATTACCTATTCCTTATTTTTAAGATTGCTTTATTCTCTAGGTATTTGTTAGACTACGCGCTCTGTACTATCGACTGGGTTGATATATTTCTCAACTGCTGATCAGATACGATCTTTGTTATAACGATAGGTCTCAGTTGATGTGCTTGCGATCATGCACGTACTAAAACATCTCAAGTGTGCTTTTATCACTTCCAGGGTCAAAATCAGCCTGATTTACACTACCTTCAGCTCAGACATTGCATTTAACATGTGTTTTATAGAAATTGCGCATGTGCCAGACTAACTTCCGATGGGAATCGGGCTTGTTAGGGAGTAACTCTAAGTTTCTGTAAAGTGCTACCTCTCTGATAGTTGTCTACTTATAAAACCAAATATAATTACTTTGCCTCACTTCAGGAGCCTGAAAACAGGAATTTCGCATGAGGTTTTTTTCACCTAGTTTGAAGTGATGAAATAGGTAACATCGGCTCCCTTATTTTTTTTGACGCTTTGCATTTTCAGCGGACTTTCTCCCTGTCTTACGAGAGCTTGCTGCCTCTGTCTCCACGCATTGCTCAGCTATCCCTGATTCGTTACCGTCGTATCCAGATGAAGCCTGTCAGTCAGGTGGCTTACCTTTTGGAGGTCGGTTTTGAGATCGAGAAATCATTTTCCCCAGGTTGCATCGTTGATCGATTCAAACAACGGGAAAATGTTAGCAGTAAGTCGTCCTCATATTCTGATTTTGTTTTAAGAAATACATAATATGCAGAGATCCTCATGTTTACAACCCAAGATTAGCCGATCCTGAACCGGAAAGTGTTGTTATGAAACACCTAACTTCGCCTTGGGATGAGGCGTTTTCGGCACATATGAGGTATAAGTTGTGTTATTTTGTCAAATAACACTTTATTTTTCCGTTTCGTAGGTGCATTTGGGCTATGCGGAAACAGGATTTTGAAGAAGCGTACGCATGCCAAGTTATCGTCGTGAAATATCCTTTTCATTCGGTCTATTTGTGACGCTTTAGGGGGTCGATGCTAACCTCGTTGTTTTTATTGTAATATTCCAAAACCAACAACAAACGTTGCTCTGTTCATTTGAAATGAGCCTTATGACCCCCACCATCTTTCTTGTAGCCTCCCGTGGACTGACATTTTGCTGCCACTTACACTTTGAGAAGGGTGCATTGGCCATAGGTTGACCGAATTAACAAGCAGTCTATTGGTGGGCACCCTGGTGATATTCTTGTTTTTTAATCCGTTTCTTACGATGCTCCGTCTGACGTTCTTGGCCAAACGGGGGCTATATGCTTTCAGGCTACCCAAACGTAGACGAGGAATTTCAGCTTGTCCGAGAGTAGAACTCGTAATCATACGGTTGGGAGTGGAAGTATTGTAACGAAATATTCTTCACATGTTTTCTTTTGACCAACAACGTTCATTAAGTTAATATAGGTTTCACCGCCCCTTACCTACTTATCGCAAAGTCATAGCCAGCGCTACCCACTCGCTAATAATCAGTAGATCCTTTCAGCTCAAATGTTACCAGTTGTGTTCCCCGTTAAGCGCATAACGTTTTTGCCAGTATCGGTGTCACTGAAATCATGATTGATTCCGTTGCTCACCTATCGTGTAACTATGCCACCAGTCTTAGTCCAGGGATAAAAGATGCGGGAGTGAAACAGCTTAAATTGAGCTTTAACCGGCCAGAAAAAGGTTACAACACTTTAAAAACAGACAATCAAGTTAAGTGGCAATCACAAGGCAAGTAGGTTTCTCACGGCTTCCGTCGTGTACCTCCGTACTATTTCGCTCAACAACCCAAGATTTTCTTACTGGATTATTACAGGCCACTTACTGACTTGCATGCGTGATTCCACACCCTAAGCTACCCAAGTGTGGGCGGAAACATCGCAGGCAGCGAACCAAGCCCACGATCATTGGTTCATACTGTGAACAGCTCTTATTAGGCATCTATGGTTTCAGTTCAACTCACTCGCCACTCGTTCTATCTGTATCAGTTAAACGTTCTGAAAAGCCTGTCAGATTTTTCAATATACTAAATGCGTTAGTGCCGCCGCAATATTGTTGCTGTATGCTGTTTGTCATTACTCGTGGCGCTATCCTTCATTTTTTATATTTGGCGTTTCTGTTTTGAATATTGACTTTGTTGGTCACTCCTACCTACACTTCGACTGTCTGACACTACACTTCGTTCGTCTGCGGCCCAGAACGCCATATGACATTGTTTACTTTCAGAAGGCGTGCTCAACTACTTAGTTTCATAAACGCTCTCATAGTTGCAACACCAATGTCGGGTTTGTTTATGGTTATTCACACTTGTGTGTAGATCGTATTCTCACCACAGCCACGCCTGTTGTCGTGTTTCAGAGTGGAAAATGACAATTTGCGCAAATTTAGGTAGGCACGTCTAAAACGAGCTGGTTTTGAAATCACATTACGTCTATCGTTTCAGCTAAGTTGCGAGTCGTGTTTCCATTCCCTCATACGTTGGTTATCCCTTTCGTACACCGGATTCAATGTTTGTGTCTTTTCCTCAGGTTTCTCCAATTAAGACATTCCCTCGGTGTATCTGTAGTTGGATCACCTTCGACGTGAGAGTTGTCTTACTAGTACCACTGTACCTGTTCACGTTACTCTATGAACATCAAAGTTATTGTGCTGGCATGGGTACTACAGCTTTACTTGTGGCTGTAGGATGAATCCGCGTCATCTTCTATACTGTACGCTACATTCTCTAGAACAACAGTGATTTAATCATTTCTGTTGGGAACATCGCTTCTGAAAGTCGACTGAATTTTCCGTTGAAATTCGTCCTTTTTGGCGGCTGGTGTGAGGCTGTGCTGAGGGTTCCCTCACGTTCACCTCCTTAGTGCCTTTACTCGATTATATTGAAGTCTGATTGTTGTGAGTAAATCATTAGATAAAGTTTTCTTGCAGACTCACCGTCTTTGTTTGCAAATTTCGCATCGCGTTAGTATAAGGCTAAGGAGACCTTGAGAATACGAACCAAAGGGCAAGGAACTAGCTTCGCGATATATCTTGATAAGCAATCCAGAATCAGCCACCCGAATTGAGCTCCGATTTGCTTACCGTTTGTTCAGTGCTCAGCATCATGACTTGACTTTTCAGTATGTTCAACTTTGCCACAACAATAGCCAGAATACTAACAGAACTGAAGGAAGAGAACTGGGTGTTGCCAGTTGTATTAGCCACGGCTATTGATTTGCGCCGTTTTGCTCACGGTTTGGACACGGCTTTATCAAAAACGAGCTCGTCAACCAACAGGAATCACGGTAGACAAATGGAGACGGCCGCACAACTGATTCTACGTCTGTTTCAGTTATGTGCCAGTGACAGGTGAGCACATTGTCATGCTTAATCTGCCATGTTGTGATTTCATTGAACTGGTTGAATGACCGCGGACAAATTCCATTTAATTTTATCTGGGCATGGGTTTCTGCATTTTGTTGTTCCATTTTGTTCAGTATCGATAGAGGCATAATGCTAACTTAAAATGAATGTGAAAGTGTTCTATTTTGTGGGGACTTGTTACATCCTGAGTGTCATGTCGAAGTAAGGCTCGGCTGATAAGACACCGAACAACAGCTTCAAAAAAGGTTCACGCGCCATTGAGAAAGTAGGCCTTTCAGGAAATTACGTGCTTCATTGCCTCCACTGAAACCATACTTGATTTAAAAAACCTACCGTGGCATCGAGAAGACGCAAATAATGTGTTCTTCGGAATAACGTTTCGTATATTCTCATCACACATGGACATGTGACTAATTTTAAACATTGAGATAAGGTCCCATAGGATGGAATTCATGGCGTAAGGGATCAAACAGACAAATATGGGGATGCTGACTACTAGGACAGCCACAGCATCAACACGAATTGTTTCTGTACACATGGGGAGATTTTTACCCATTATACTCCAAAAATTTGGGGGGGTTGTATCCCGTTGCCTCGAAAAATCATAAGGAATGCGTCACAAACCTTGACTCTCTGTCCTTTTTGGATTAAATGTTTTGCTACTCCGGAGAACACCACATGACACTTCTCATTACCTTATTCAAGCTCATCGAGGGGACGAATTGCCTTAAGTTACCGTGGTTTCGTCGAACTGTCTGCTGACTCACGAAAACCTTACTTATCAGCCGTGTATTTATCACGTTTTGATGGTACTGCCGTTTGTTGTTCTTGATTGCTCACCTGCCGGGTAAACTGGCTTGTCATTGGGCTGCTCCTGACGTAAAGTTCGCTTTCCGGTCTGTCACCTGGAATCGTTCTCGGTCCACTGAGCTGCTGTTCCCGTTTTCCCGAACGCATGCGCGTCGGCGCTTAATTTTAGCATTTGCACATAAAACTGTTTGTCAGGTAACAAAGAATAATGCTGTTGACTTGACCGTGTTACGCGCTGATGTGCAGCGGCTATCATAATTGTCATCAACTTTCGAATTGATTACACACTCCAAATGCCTGTATCCTCGTGTACGTTACCAGATAACCGCGGTCACATGCGCGTTTGTACTCCCTAACTTTAGTGTGGATCAAGTTCTCTCCCAACGTATGCTTTTTATTTGACTGAATTGATGTATTCAGCTTTCCACTAGATCATAATTTACTGCATTTTCTCAAAATCAAACTCAATTGTTTTTGTGTTTTTGTACAGTCGTACTCAGTTGGAGGACTCAAAAAAGTTAGGAATGATGGGGTTGGCCAACCAACTGTTCAAAATTTATTTTCAAGTAAGTAACTCACCCAGATTCATTCGGGGAATCACTCTGTAAGCTTAAATTTTTTTAACTATTCAACTGCTACATCTTTCTTGTAGATTAACAAATTGAACCTGTGCAAATCCATGATCCGCGCGATTGACAATTTGAACATGAACGATCGTTTCAGTCTTGCTCAGCGAGTTACCTATTGCTACTACGTTGGTCGGAAATCAATGTTCGATGGGGATTTCGTCGCTGGTAGGCAATTATCTTGTTTTTAATTTCCCAAAACTTATTCGACGCGTTCACGTGTACCACCGGTAGTCTCAAGCGCTGTCGTCCACCTACTGTGTAGCAAACTGTTACTACTCAGCGGCGCCACTGAGTAGTGTGACACGAAGCGGAAAAAACGATGCGTGCGCTGAAATTAATGGCGGTCTTATGCGTCCGGAGGACTGGATAGTGGAAAACGTCTGATTTGCGTGAAACATTTTAACAATCAAACTAGTCCTGCACAACTGGTAACGTACGTGTTGGATTTATATCCGGCGATAAACAACTTCCCGAGGCCTTTTGTGGACACGACGTTATGATAAGTGGGGAAAAATTCCTTATGGTGGTTTACTCATGGATTTCACGATTCGGGTGTGTTCAATTCTGGCTGACATGACTCCTGAGTCTTGTATAGTTCAAAATACAATACAATGCTTGCCAACAATGCTTTCGCCAATTGAAATCTGACGTCCACACTGGCCTGGCTTACTCTCTTTCTTTCAGGCAGCTTTTTGACCATAACTTTTTGTCAACAACAGCACCTATTTCGCTTAAGGTCGAGTAAAATTACTCCAAACCACAGCATGACAGTTCGACGCAGAGTTAATTTTCAGTTTATTGCGTCATGCACAACCATAGTTTTGATATGCTTAATGGGCAATCATTTCAGTAGTCAGCTATGAGCGCACACTATATGGGAAGGATGACCAATAATGAGTTATCGGTGGGTTTTGGACAGGTAACTCAGTACATTTCTGGATCTCAGAAGTTTTACAGTTTAAAAAAACGGAAGCGACGCGATGGATATCACGCTATCTTTACACTTAACTTGTGAAACGTAACGTTGGTAACAAGAAGGAGTGGCCAAATAAAGAAGCGGCGGATAATCATGGGAGTCGCTTGGAGCAATTTCCGAATCTCCACGTTGAACTTCGAACTGCATGTTTGTGAGCTGTACATTATGACTGAGACGGTTGTTGCGTAATTTTTGGGATAAAGGCATCAAAAGTCCTGGGTTTCCTTGATTCAGATACTCGAAACGTGACGGTAACTTATCATATCAGGTCTTCACTCGATGCGATTCGTGTCTACAACCACCTGGCTTCTAGAACGATGACTCGTTCAACTTTTCATAATCGTGATAACGCGCCTGATTTATTTTGTGCACCGGTTGTCTTGTTTACCAGTTTATTCAACTACGTACCGAACTGATATGTCCAGATTCAAAATGACCTGATCAAGCATCGATCCATTTAGCGACGAGCATTACAATCAAAATGGTTACTTCTAATGAACAACACCAGTACCGACTGCCAAACGTATTTTGGCGAGTTGTATCGTGCGCGTTATCCCGGAAGTCCCAGTTTAGAATACACATTTTGTGTTAAAACGATACCCAGTGATCCTTCGTTTGTTTGGTTTTCAGCTTTACATCGCTAACTTAATGATATGGCCATGTCCTCAATGTTTCTTCTGTGTTCATATACAAAGCGCTTTGAGTCGTTCGTCTGTTTTGTAGCGGATAAATCACTTTCGTTCGCTTTTGAACGTTGTCTGGGCAATGCATGGCACAACAAACGTCTGATATTGATTTACTTGATCCCTGTCAAAATGCTGTTGGTAAGTTTGCATTCTTACAGATCCATTTGTCCCATTCAGGGTGTTTTTCCTTATGCCTCTCTATTGACTAAATACAACTTGAACGAGTTCTTGGGTATCTCCGAAGCCGTCAAGTGAGTTTTCCCTGTGGTTTTGTTTGACCGTGACACTATTCCCTAGGGCAGGCAATCTACAACAAATGGACTCGGAGTTGAATAAGTATGAAAGTTTCTTTCTTTCCTGTGGGGTGTATCTGATATTGGAAAAGTTGAAATTAATAACCTACCGGAACCTGTTCAAAAAGGTGTAAGTGATTACGGAGTGTTGTACTATCTACTAAGCCTTTCTGTTGTGTGTTCAGTAGTAATAACAGCATCGGTAGACTCTTACTGGATTGATAATTTTAACTGGCTTACTCCGCTTACTTCAATCAAAACATTTCATCCCTCGGTGATCGATTTAGTCAGCGTCTTTCCGATCCGTGCTCATCGAGTCAATTTATGTGTTTCAGATATTTGAAGAGCCATGCCATACTGGAAAGAAAAAAATCAGGCAGTTATGATTCGTTCAATTCCATTTCAGTGAACTGGCTTATGTTCAGCTGAATGGTGCGACCTCCAAGTGTTCTGTTTACCAACTACGTTGGTAAAGATCGCTCCGTCACCGTCGGTGTTGCATGTGAACTAGCTTTGATGTTTAGATTCAGGCAGATGACCCGAGCACAAAAGTATTCATGACTCCCATTTTGCTGGCTGTTCTTTTCTGTTGCACACGCTATGCTACCCTATGTACGCTGATTGTTCATGTTACCCTGTCTGCGTTTGCATCTCCTTGGAACCATGTGCCAAAGAGAGGAAGCACCGTTTGCGAGTGAAATGTCTTTTTATATTAAGCGCGCCACAAAATTACTATTTTTTTTATCGACTAATGCTAGTTCAGTAAGCGGTATAGGTGAGTGACCTTAGCTGAATTCAAAGATGTCCATCTTGGATAAGCGCTATATGAGCCGCATCATACCTGCTTTGTTAACTGGGCTGTAAAGCCTTGTTACGAATACTTGAATCTTGAATTCGGATGATTTGGTTTCTGTCCTTCTACGGGTGTTCATAGCAGCACTTGTCACACATTGACTAGTCTCTTTGCCAACCGGTACAGTTTGCTCGTCACTTCCTGTGTGCACAGTAGAACGCTGTGATTTAGACTTTTTCAAATAGTTTGGATGCTTCAAATGTGGTTCGGATATACTGACCCTGTTTTTTTTCAGGCACTGATATAAAGCCTACTGATCCTGTTACGTTGTTCAACATAGTTAATTGCCGGTCACATTCCTATTTCACAGGTGTGCGATAATGAAAACGCATTTACTGCCCATCGATGTTTTCACTGCTGCTCTACGCCTGATGGGGGTGAGTTCATAACTTTATGAAGGTGATTTCTGGCTTGTTCAACGTACCAATCCGTCTGTTAGTTGTGTACGAGTGCAAGCTAAATTGGGTTGCATGCCTGTTGCTCTCAGCCTTGTCTTGCATCCTTTCGTCTGTCTCTTGTATAGTTGTGTGGACAACACTCGTATATTCGTCTTGCGGATGAGCTTTAGAAATTTCACATTGTGATAACTTAACCCCAACCACACACAGCTGCAGGTTGGAACTCTGGTTGTCTCGACTTTTCTCGCTTGTTTCACTTGAACACCGCTCACATTTGATGGTACTCTTCTCCTTCAGGTGGACTCGTCAGTCACGTTCACTTGTGATTACTGCTACTGTTCAGGCTGGGACAGCTTTTCAGTATCCGACTTGTGTCGCCTGTTGTTTGGTGGCAACTATTTGGGAGGAGAGTCACACTGGTAGAGAAAGGTTTGTGTCTGTTCTCAGGGTAGGGTTTGCTCCTTCTGAATCATCTTCGAGAAACCAGCTTAACGTGCTCTTGGAGCGAAGCTCTGTTATTTTTCTTGTCTGAGCTCACTGCGATGCACCGAGATTTGGCGCATAAGAATGAATTCAGCCCTCTAGATTGCAAAACCGTGGCGTTTTCTACTGGTTATGTATGTCGATCACATTTGACTGTGATTTATGTTTGTTTTTAACTGACTTCTTTGACTTGTACCCACAACTTCCAAGTCTCCCGGACCGGAACCCCGACGTTACTGAATGCTTCTGTCTTAGTGTGTATACTCCGGCGCTACACGTTATTGGAATATCATACACTAAAAACTTGTTTTTCAGCTCTGCCTATTACTGTTTGTCATTCTTGTTTGGATGGAGATATGCACTTTGATCTCTTGCTGTGTTGACTGCTACTTTATACTTTCCTCACTAATCTAGGCAAGATGGTTGAATTTGTGAATATACCAATGGAATGGCTCGTTACTCTAATTGCTCGATTATCTGTGGAGGGAATATACACTACACATGAGATTTCTCAGTTTGTCATTTTTATCTAACTGCTTAACATCACCTAGTAGTTGCCAAATTATTAAGATGTATAATTTAGCTGACGACTCACCTTTCATTCAAATTGTTACTCTTCGAGTTTCGTGGTTCAGCCTTGTAACGTTAGTCGCTTGTCCAACTAAGTGATTGTTTTATCCCGTAGACAACTTCAAGCAGTTATCCTCTATCAATCTCACGTGTTTCGTATGTGATCATGCTGTTTTGAGCTTCAGGTTGACGACATTGATCAAGACGAAACAGAATGCATTTTGGCCAATTTGATTTATGAGGTGAGTTTTCGTTTATTGTCGTTTTACCACTATGGCACCACGCAATGTTTTAATATAAACTTTAGAGCTCTAAGCGAGGAAATTAGATGGGAACAACTCTGCCTTAAAAACGATGTTTCAGATACAGAACAAGGCAGTCGAATTTGTGAAGTTGCGTGAAAAAATACCGAAACATTCAGCGAATGGACACTAACAGTTTGCTCTACTCAGATGGTCAGTCCATTGGTGACATATCGTGCGATCACTTTACTGCGTCCAAAGATCAGAATGGGGTTTGTTAAACCGCGCTATCTGTGATAAGGGAATACCTTAAACTCTTGTGAAAGGGTTAATGTATTGTGCATCTGTATGCTATATTGCCGTTAACCTGGGACCATTTGAAAGATGTTCGCATATTGTTCACCTTTCACCGTCGCTGCATACGTATGATGGAGTCACCATTTAAACAACGGATCTTCAAGGTAGTGATGTGGACGTCTCTGTATCCTCCGTGATCTGTCATCAAATTCCATGGCTCGGATACACTTCGCATATCGTCCCACCACTTGACTGGTGGAAGCTTACTTACGAAATCCAACGTCGGTTGGAAGTGGAAAATCGACAACCACACACGACACCAAAGCACGAAGTAGCGGATGTTGGCGCTGGTTTTCATCAGTTCAACAGAACATTTATTTTGACGAACACGGTAGGGAGACAGATATTCCGCTTGTTCATTCTAACCCAACATAAATAAGACAGTCATTTGTCAGCGCGTAATAACAGAACAAAAGTGGATTTCACAATTTCTCCGTACCACAGAAGATGGATAGGTTAAACATCATCAGTTCCACGGAATACCGAATCGAACGATGCCTTTTGGGCAGTACTGCATTTGTGAACGTCAGTAGCCTCGCTTTGCGATTATGGAACACTGCGTGGTCAGTCAGTTAACCTATCCCTAAAACGTGTTTTGAGGCCCGAGACGCCTGGATTCTGAACGTTGAGCTTCTAACACTCACGGTGTCATTACTTCCTATAACCGCCCATGTAGGTGTTTGGCTGTCCTTTGTCGTAGGTTTCGTCACGTTTTGCTGATGTGAACGCCACTGTAGCCGCAAATGAGCTGATAAATTAAGCCGGGGACTGAAAGACCTGATTGCTAGGGCCGGAATCGTGGAGAATAATTCAGCACAGGTGTTTTGAAACGTATCATAGCTTCTAAGTTGCCTCATGTTAATTGATCCCCTCTGGAAGACTTGTTGAGGAAAATGTGCGCTTTTGAAACGGTAGAAGTGAGCTTTCGACTATCCTGTTTTCTGCGAATATCTGTACACTTTTCTAGATAGCCGTTAACCAGAGGGAATGTCACAATTGGTCGCAGCTTTCACACTCAGGACTTTCCAACCAGCCTCTTTTGAAAAGAATCTCTACTGGCGACTTCTAAAAAGAGCGGAACTCGAGTCTAGTGCTGCTTTTCAAAGAATGCTGGCTGGAAAGTCTATCTGAATGCGAAAGCTGCGATCAACTATGAGTGATGCTCAACTTGCTCGACCAAATCTCCGACTACTTATCAGGNAAGAATGCTGGCTGGAAAGTCTATCTGAATGCGAAAGCTGCGATCAACTATGAGTGATGCTCAACTTGCTCGACCAAATCTCCGACTACTTATCAGGTGGAATGTCTCCAAAATTTTTTCTTCCAGCTATACCATGTCGTTTTCACAGGCCTGTCTTTCGCTTCCGGTCCAGATCGCACTTGTATGCAATGGCTGAAGTGATGAGCACCTACCTAAGTGATTATTGAAAATCATGGCAACAAACATTGGCTACCCAATGCTACCTGTGTTAACGTACGGTATTATTGTCGTTAAGCCATGTGGAGTTAGAAATCTATTTCACTCGATGGCGTGCCGTTTTTGTTAGAATCCAACGGAGGTCAGGGTTTCTCATGCTTACATTTCCCATATATATATGAGCTGTTCAGAGTGCTTATGCCCAGACAGACGCATTGAACTATCAGGACACGTCTCAACATCATTTGTTCCATGTGTAATGCGTGGATAGCAACAATAGTGGAAAACGTTTTTATTGTGCTTTCAACTAAAATGTAAGCGTCGGTTCACCTCCTTAGTTGGAGAGATTACGTGAAGTGTTAATGCACATTTCAGCGTTTGTCTCTATTTGTTTGTTAACCAACTGGATAAGGGAAAATCAGTATTTTATTAACGTCGTTTACTCTTCGACCATCGCGGTACGTTCCTTGTCTATTTTTACCATTTAGGGCAAAATCAAAGGCTATTTGGCACATCAACAGCAAAAGCTCGTAGTAAGCAAGCTCCAGGCCTTCCCCACGCTAACAGCACCGGCAACTATGACCTCCCGATGAACCCTTTGGTCCAATGATCATATTCGTATAAATGCAAATTCTCGATTGTCGACGGTCCACATTTTCACCTTGTATGAAAACTGTCCTGTTAATAAACCTCCCAACGTTTCACCATTGTTCTCGTACTAACCTGGTACTGACTTCCTTGGTGTGCTCTCGCCACTGTGTTGTTTCTCCCAGAGTACACAGAACGACCATTTTTGTAACGCCCTTTCTAGGTGATGTCTGTCTGGATTGCTTACCAGGATACCTATTAGCCCTGTGGTTGTAAACCGGAAGTGTGTACTTTCTTTAGTTGAATAAGATATGCCGAATTTTGTTTAGTGTTTATTCTGTCTGTTTGCTATGGGGTGAAAATCCCCTGTTCTCAGCATACCATTGAAAATAAGTAACATCGAAGGGCTCAGTATGTGCTTAATGTCCAAGGTTAACTTGTAAGGAACGCGTCTGTTGAAATGGATTTTAAATAATCAAATATATATCTGCAATCACATTGCTTTGGAATAGTAAATACGTGGACACTGGTGAATACAATTTGTGTCCTATTCTCAGTATGAGAAAATCATAACCAGGAATATATATATATATATACCTGGTTATGATTGTCCCATTTTGAAAAGATCATTGGGGTAGGATGAAGGACAAGAAAATAAAAATCAAGCGGGGCAGAAGACACGTGTGCACAGGGGTCTGAAGCTTACGTATAGTTGTTTCCGTACACATAATACAGGCTTGAGATGGTTAATATGGGCGAATAACAGAAAGTGTGGATTACTGTAGCCAATGTCTAGTTGTGGTTATTCTAGTGGCATGACCAATGTGTCTGGCGATTGATGAAGCGAGAGGTTTGTATGGACTCAGGACAAATGAATGAGACTGTGTAGTCCGACTCTAAACTTGTTACGAACTTCAAACAACACCTAGCCCACATTTTTTTAGCAATGTGTTTGTTCTGTTGAGTTAAAAAGTCGCTCCAATTTACTGTTTTATCAATGTAATGAAAATAATACACTGTACTTGACGTTGACGTTTTTGGAGTCAAAAGAATGCCAACTGCTGAACGAATTGGGAGTCACTGTTCAGTGGTTGTATAAATCAGTTAGACGGCACCAAGACTGACAATTGATCCATCAACCTGTCCTTTCCCAGCGTGTTTGTGGAACCTATACGCATACTTATATGAACGAGTTTGTGGAAACACCCGGTTCGCGCTGATAATGCCAAACGTAATTAGAGCATGATGGTGACTTGGTGAACTGCTAACGAAGTTATGGGCGCTTCATCTGGTGGGGCCCACAAGATTTTTGTGGCCATCAGTATGTGTCCACGCATTCAAGTCTGACGGTAGCTCGACATCCGGTGTTCTTGTACCCAGTTTACCAGTCATGACAGCTACACGTAATTGGTGAGTCTCTTTACTGAAATACGAGAGACAACTATTGGCTTCTGCAAGCTAGTGTTTCCCAAAGTGGACGGTATCGCCCATTAGGGGGCAGTGTGGCGATAATGAAAAGTTGGACAGGAGGATCGACAGAGGGTGTGTCAAATGTCCGAATATGATGCTGCCTCTGAGTGGCTTTCTGCTCTATTTCGATACGCTTGTAAGATTTTATCAATCTGTCCTCTCAATGATTTTTGCACATACGTACAACTTTGTATTGGGCTATGTAAAATAACGTTTGGTTGTCACCGTTCTGGTTTTAGTGTTCACGTTGCGCCTAGGAAGCCATGCGGATGATGACGCCATGCCTAGAAAGCCAAGGGAGCGATATGCTGAAAGAAGGTTGGGGACCACTAGTATGAATTACAACGGTATTAATAAACGTGTATGAACACTGTGGCTGTCGATAAAAAAAACTGTACATACTGGAATAAATAGTCTGGTGCATAGTAAAAACGATGCATGTTTGTCCGTATAGGAGTGTCCGGGTTTAAACCAAAACGGGGAATTTAGTGTGAAACATACATGCATGATAATGAAGGCGGCTGAAATAACTAGGTCACGGGCTGCAGGCCAATGTGAGTTGTCGTAGTGAAGCATCACTTAATTTGGGCCATGTCACAGCCATGATCGGAGTGAAGTATATTCGGGTGCTCGGTTCCTAGGTAGACTGGTCTCAGAGGTCACCGTACTGTAACAGCACTCGTGGTTTTCCGACGATCTCTAATGTCACAGGTGGCTCCCGAACTCCTGTCGTTTCTTGGACCACATGCAGTGTGTCGGACACGGTCTTGTGTGCCCACGTTTGTGCATCATATTTGGTGCTCATGCTGTCGTTTGCTTGTATGGACGGGAGATTGCGTGAATTTGTGTTCAAAGAATTTCTGTTACCCCCAACCGAGTCACTCTGGTTGTTGCTTTTCCTGTAAACAGAGCGAAAGTGATTACAATCGAATTTGGTCAGGCTGGTGAATTACATCCATCATTGTGTACCATAACCTCCAAATATGTGGGTGCTGTCCCATTCCACACACGACCATGTGTTTATTGAACGTTACTGGCCTCCGCTTCGCAGACGTAAGATCTTATGAATCACTAAAATCTTTCTTCTAAACACTGGTATCTAAAGAACCACTCTATCTACCGATACTTTTCGAATCAATTGGGCCTCGCTTTAAAATAACTATTCCGCCAAATGTCTGTCGTACTGAGCATCATACCTCAAGAACTGGACTACGACGTGATCTGACAACGCCGCTGACTAGTTTGTCAAGTAACGTCTACTAGGTTGGGGAACTTGTGGTTGATGAAATTGCCGGGTGACTTGACGGTGTACTGCAGTCATTGATCTGCCTGCACACACAGGTGCTCGCCGTTATGGTTGATCTCACCTTCTCTAGGGGTCACTTCTAAAGATGATTCCGAATTGCTGTAACCCATCGGGGGTGGTTCAACGGTGATCATGTGTCCAAACGATTTCGTGGCTTGACTTGATGTAATTAGTATGCTTTATTTGAGGTTCTCAGATGCTATGACAGTTGTATACAACAGTTTGGTCGAATTCTGTAATGATTAGACTTACTTTATGGGACTTTGGTAAGACTCGCGTGGCACTCATAAAATCTAGCCAGGGGTTTATCCTCATTGTTGGAGATGGGCTTTACGCGTCTTCAATTTAAACTATTCTATAACCGCCTAGTCCGCCAAGTCATCTTTCATACACTTAGCTGTAGCAGTGTGGTTCTCAATTACCGTTAACGCGAGTCACTTGTGAAGTCGAATTGGTAACGACGAACGGCTAGTTACCAGAGCTAGTCTATTACTTTTTAGGCTACAAAATCATGTGGTCACTTTTTCTACCTGGTGCCCTCTTCTGTGCTCCCTCATTAACAACGTTAAGGCTGTCAATCTTAAAACATGTTCGACTCACGGTGTCAGCCCTGGATCGTATGAAACGGATGAATCCACTCACCGTGAATCCGGACCTGACGATAGTGCTTCCGTGAACCCGTTATCATTCAGCTGTGATTGGTTGTTAGTTCGCAAACCTGAAGCCATACTGTTCATCATGTGGCGGTTCGGGGCGGACACCAAACTTGAACTGAGCCCATTGGTTTGTTTGTCCGGAATCGCACGGGGTGAAGAATTGAACGAGCGCATGCTCGAACTTCGAGATACTAAAACAGTAGAGGACACGTAGGAGTTAGTAACGTTCGTTATGCGTCCAGTACGCTTGTTGTCCGAGTTGGTCTCTCTGGATGATCTGGCAGCATCCGAGTGATGTATGGTCATATAAGAGAAGTGTGTCATAGGCAGAAGAATGAACGAACAGTTTTAAATTCATACATTTAAAGTACCGAGTTCCTTTGATCTACTTCGTCAATAACGGAAGAAGACAACACGAGACGGAAAACCTTGGAATTTTTGAGACATGCGGTTAGGAGCAACAATAGGAACAGCCAAGGATTGGGCTTTACAAGAAAGTTAAAATGTCATCAACTCCAGGGCAAACGGTCTTCAGGAGTCAGCAGTTTATACACAGGGCTTGGCGGCGAATACTGATTAACATTGCATCGGAGGAAGCAAGCATTTCGGTTGCACAACAGCATTGGAGGGGTCAACAACGCGACCTGTTTCCATGATGTGATTGTGTAGGTTGATGCTGAAATTAGTTTCGCCGCGGTCCATAAGGCATGTAACTACCTAGTTCGCTGTGGTATGGTGTACAACTGGCTGTAACATGAGGTCGTGCGGCCGAGTTTAATGCATTTGGCGTTCTCACTTGAACCAGCAGTGGGTGCTGTACAACACAATACTAACCACTACATCTCACTCCCTGATAAGAAGTACTGAAATTAGCCGGGCGATGAGTTATGAAATACACTATTCATACAGTGGTTACGCGCGTCATACTCCTTGATGCTTTCACTAGATTTTCCCTCTTAATCCATTTACACCAAATACTCGTGGAGGTTGTTGCACAAACACACCTTCGGAACTTTGACGGCTTTGTGATCCGAAAGAGGTATCGTCACATGTTGATTTCGTTGTCATGACTTCGCATAATTGTTTTTCACACCTATCCGTTGCCGGGAGCGGACGATAGAAGTGTTTATTGGCACGGCTTTCGGGATCTGAAAAGAAATAGACAGTGAGAGCAAAGAGAGTTGCGTGCTCGTTACACAACTTTGTGTGAGCAAGTTTATGGAACATTTAACAAGACGTAAAGGATGAAGATTACATGAACGCAACTATTACAACTCTGATAAGTAACAGAAGATTTTGGTTGGTATAAGTTGAGCATCACACACAACTGATTGCAATTTTATCGTTCCCTTTTGAGAGTGATGCTCAACCCATTTCAATCAAAATAACCCACTACTTATCAGTAAAGCACTGCTCAATATGTGATTTCAACTTAGAATTCCTAGTCGTGAGGTCATCGATTGGGGTTAACAGGACAGTTACTGTCCCACTTCTTGGGACGATCGGGCAGCCTGAGAATTACTCACGAGTAGAAGTGGTTGAGCGTTTGTATAGGATAATTTGGCCGTGCTTAATATGAAGTAATTGGCTCATTGGTAAACACGGTTACCCCATGGAGGCGTAGCCGCATTTCAAATTCCTGCCGTGACAAAGGTGTACACCACTGACGAGCTCCTGCAGGGGCGAAACTTGAGTCTAGTGCCTCTTCTTGAAAGGGGATGATTGAAAAGTATCTCGGAACGCGAAAGTCGTGAATGGTTATTAGTGATATTCAGTTTCTTTTAAAAACCTACCACGTTCTACATTCGGATTCTATCATCACTTTGGGAGTTATTTTGCGATGGGGATGGATATGCACTTTCTCATGAAAGCCGGCCAGCGCGACTCAGGGATACTCGAATGTTTACTGTTTGGTGGCATTTTTAATGATGCGTCTGTTGGATAAACCCAAGACGGAGTTGCGGTAATGACGAGCAGCGGCAGATTCGAGTCCTGGTTACCACAGGGTCTCCTGCCTAGATTTTCCGAGCTTGACAGTGACTAGCTCCCAATTGGTCTAGGATGCCGCATGGGAGCACCATACCTTAAATTAAAATTCGATTAGAAGCACCGCCGAATGCTTAGTGCATGAACCTCCGATCAGATGTCAAGAAGAGAACAGTTAATCGTACGACTAATTTGCATCGACCACTACCACAACCATACTGTCGTTTTATGACTTTCTCCCCTAAACATGTATTCCTTGGAAGGCTTCATAAAATTTTAAACTGTGGCGAAATACAGTTGAATTAAATCAGTCATCTGAGTGAATTTGATTGATACACGAAAGTCCCGGGTTTGAATCTGTGATCATGATGGGTGGGAAAATGGACAACAATGGGCGTGGGATGGGTGTCTGATAATAACCTCTAGGAAACGCTAGGAACTGACACAAAAATCAGGGGCTCGAAACAGGTTGTTACCACTCATTCCTTTAGATTCCTGTGCTTTTTGTATAACCCTTTCCAGAATAGGCTGTGTTTTAGATCGCCAACTTTTGATGACAAACTGTTCATATTTATGCTTAGGTTCTGGTTATCGAATGTTTAGTTGTATGAGAGAGTTTGCGTGTGCAGGCATAAAGTGATTAGTTCAAGTTTGGGTTACCCAAAAACTCCTTTAATGGAAAGCACAAGTTTACATGGTTTCCACTGCCGAGCTGGTTGTTTAAATTATTGGTTGCTATGACATGCGCCTCACAAATGGTTGATGAAACCGGTAAGCCAGAATGAATTATAACGGGAGCTGGAATCGGCCCTTTACACTTCTTGCATACGTATGAGCCCACATCGGATCGTCTCCTTTATTGCGCACTCAGTCGTTCGGCCCAAAACCGAGAAGGAGAAGGGACGCGGTAAAACCGGTTCTTGGAAGAACGAGTCAAAATTAGCTCACAAGGCTCTAGATTTATAGGGCGAAGCGATCACCATACACGACCGACGAGACGCGAGGCAAATCAAGTGGGACGATCATACGTGGCAGTCAGACAGGACGAATGAAATGGAACGGGACATGTATGGCAGTCAGTGTGTTAGAAATAATCACGTTTCAGCGGACATCAGAAAGCACGCTCGAGAAAACAGTCCACATGACAGATGCGATCTGATTGGCTGAGTTGAGTTGTATTACCATCCATGACCATAACACTGGAAACCGGGTCGATCGATCGGGATGGCGTGGTGCGCCCTGGCGTTTTCGTTGAGAGATGCGCCTCCTAACAGCTTAACATCCATCTGATATTGCATTAAAACACGACTGAAATTGCAATTACTTGTTGCTGGTAGCCTGGTAAAGTTTCCACGTGAGGCACTTTTTCCTGTAATAGACAGAGAGGCTGGGAAGAAAATTGTTGCGCGGTGTATGCCCTTGGAATTTTTTTATTTGTGTTACAACACAAGTTTACGAGGGATTTTGTATAGTTTCTAAACTTAGTCGACCGATTACTAGTTAATGATATTGCTTGACAGTCTGAGCTGATCTACGCAACTAACAGTTTGGGTTATCTGAGAGTAGTGTCCGATCAACATAAACATAGCTTCTTTGTTCGCGTGTATCCGTCTGAAACAGCCAACTGCTGTACTGTGCCAACATGCTGACTCAACTCAGACTAATGTGAGTCAGAACACCATCACTGACTCGACACTAGTTAACCGTCTGACCTTAGCTAACCCGGAGGTGAACATCTTGAATGTGTTAAGCAACCAAAAAATTAATGCTCCAGTGTGCGGAGGTGGTGGTGGCGGTCAGTTAAGCGGAAACTAGCTCTTGTTTGTCACGTTCAAATTGCATTCATAAGGGTGTGTGTTGGTGTCTTTGTTCAGTTTATTTTACTTTCAAATACCAGATTAGCTTTGCTTCATCTAAACTCACCGATTGTGGTATTCATCTGCTAAGGTGCAGCGAAATGTACTATTCGACTAACTATCAATCGACGTTTAGCAGCGGTCGCAAAACCTGATCATACACACCAACAATTTGATTGTGACAGTTTATATAGAATAGTCTTGTGCGTAGTATCATAACAATTCCAATTACTTACTCATATCAATGGTTTTCGAACTCCTAGGGCTGACTTGTCTTTGGGATTCGTCTTGTTTGAAGGACCCAGCACCAGCCAGTTCTGAAGACTGTACAGTCGCCTTCTGAGAAGTGTGTACCGGTAAGTGTAGGAAATGATGTCGTGGGTCGCTTAGTTGGGAGGATACAGACCGGACTAATTTAGCTGTATAGAGCGGTTCTTCTGTAGTCTTTGGCTGATCGCCGCTGGGATGCCTGGCTCCGCGAAGAACTGCCATGGTTGGTGAGTTAGCAGCTAGTAAACGTTTGGACTTTTGATCCGTCTGTTCCGAGAGAAGACCAGCAGAGCTTGGATCAGGAATCGTTGCATAGGGCTTCGTATCGTCCTTTGATTGTACACAGCCATTTGATTTGGACTTTAGAACAGAGTAGGAAAAAGCATGATGCCGGGTATGATAATGGATGCGCCATGGATCCCCAAATCAGACAGTAGTTTAATGAATCGCCGTGACGAAACTTAGACGGTGGGCATTGTGACCGATTTTGCAAGAGATCATTGCAAAAGCCATTCTTTGTAATATTACGTTCGGCGACAGAAACTGATGGCAAATAATCAGTGTTGGGCTATTCTACTATCTTCTAGTTGAACACATGCAATTGTTAGAATATTCTTCTGGACCAGTTATCACGCGAAAGGAAATCATCCAAAATGCTTCTCCGGTTATAGCTGAATATCCGTACCTGAAGCATCTGATTGTTACTCGAGAGTTGATCATCCACCGATCCTTCTGTACCATTTAAGGGATTGTGAACAACTCAATGCATCTTTCATAATTAATGTTCAGCTGGTCTTAGTGTCTACACTTCTCAAAATTTGTATGGATTTAGTGGCGGAATGAGTAGTGCTATAGATTTACATAGTTGTGATTTGGGTGTAAGACCCAACGTTCGCTTTTGACATAATTAGACAGTGAGTTGTGGCTTGAAATGTACCGAAAGAAAAATTTACTCGTAATCAAGGTATCGCTCCCAATTGTGAACAAGGTGAAGCGGAGACTGATCGTGCAATATTACTATGGTGCTTGATTTTAACAGCGAGCTAAGAACTATCACGCAGTTTTCATGCTCCAAGCCAGAAACACTTTTGGTACAATCAGAAAAGGTCCTTTGATTTCGTTATTCAAAGAAATTCAACTTGTTTGGCTGACTCATCTAAACAAACTTCAACTTAGAAAAAATTAATAGTCGTGAGGTCATCGATTGGGGTTAACAGGACAGTTACTGTCTCACTTCTTGGAACGATCGGGCAGCCTGAGAATTACTCACGAGTAGAAGTGGTTGAGCGTTTGTATAGGATAATTTGGCCGTGCTTAATATGAAGTAATTGGCTCATTGGTAAACACGGTTACCCCATGGAGGCGTAGCCGCATTTCAAATTCCTGCCGTGACAAAGGTGTACACCACTGACGAGCTCCTGCAGGGGCGAAACTTGAGTCTAGCGCCTCTTCGTGAAAGGGAATGATTGAAAAGTCTATGAGAATTCGAAAGTTACAATCAATTTTTTGTGATCTTCAACTTACGGTTGCCAAAATTCCACGCTACCTATCGGCATTCAAATATTTTTATCCTCTGGTCGCATCGGAATATGGGCATCAGAGGTCACGTTTTAAACAACACTGAGCGGAAAATCAAATATCATCCGGTCGTATTTCCATACAAGGTGCAAACGTATATTCACTCTGAGGTAAGACACCACCGTGGTAATAAAGACCTACAAACAACTCAAGCGCAATGTATGAAAAGGTGCTGTCCACAGATCCTGGGAAATGATCTTGTTTCGCCTAACCCTCCTACTGCAAGTTGGCAGGAATGGGGGGTAATGTTAGGTAAGATATTTTTTTATTAAAAAGCCGCTGCCTTCGCGATTACAGTGTATGTTGCCACGTAGACAGGCACACCGATTTTAAAGACTATATACAACTGCTGTAGTGTTCCGATATTCAAAACGTAAAATATGGTAGGTCCGTGTGCAACATCACAGTCAGGGCGAACGTCGAACCAGTCCGGCTGCAACTAGACACGACCTCATATGCTATAGGTCGAATGGTCATTCATCAAGTCAGTGTTTCCGAAAAGCAAGACTCAATCCACCTCAGTTTACTTCATTGGACTTTGAAACCTCAATCACACTCAACACTTTCGAATATCATCTCACCGGCTCCAGTCAAACAATCACCGAAGCGATTCGTTACCAACTGCAACAGCACACTGACAAACGTTACACAGGCGAACACTTTGAAAAGAGAGTAATCAGGGCGACCAGATTTAGCCGACTAAACCCATAGTCCCTCGATGTGACAACAACTGACTGGATGGTACACATGTATCCTCTTGAGTGTTGTTATCATTACGCTGAGTCCATTAGTTTCTCCTGTAAATATGAAGTGTGTAGTACACTGGGTCTGACTTGTGAAGCATGTAACCTCCTCCGATCTCCCAGTGCTTCCCCCCGGGTGACTCGAGCGTACATAAGTTTTACGACTCCATTCAACGTATGATACATAACCTTTTGCGGCTCAGTGCCACTGAAACAAAAGAAGAATCTTGTACGTTATCTGACCTACAGAGCTTGCAAGTCTGTTCAAGTGAACGTTTGGTTTCTGAGTTTTAATTTATAGAAGACACTTTTTGTGAGGACAGCTACCCAGAACGTCTCATTACTAGAACGTCACTAAAACCAGAAACGCTACCTACAAGAATAAAGAAACCGGGGTTCTAAACGTTCAGAATAGTTGAAGTTATATATAAATGTAGTCAGCAAGGCCGAAATCACAGCGCACTCCCAGTACAGTGATTTTGTGACAGATTGCCTGCTAGCATCCCTCCTCCTGCCTCCACTGTTCATACGGAGAAAGTAACATCAGTAAAACATTGTGATAGCTCACTAATCGAATCCAGAGACATACTCACGTTGAATGAGACATGGTGAGACAAGCAGTCAACAAGACTCGCTTCACTGAGTTCGAATATCAAATCAATACTGAACAAACATTTCAGGTGGTCAGGCGCGTGACACATAACTCATCAAAGACCATCCGGTTGAGAACGCCGCGCAGTGTTGATGCCATTGAAATCTTGCTGCTTGGCCCAATATTGTGTATGTGGTTGCATAATAGGAAAGGTGGTTTGTAGCGCTTCGATTGCACGCACTGGACCTGCGCACTGTTATACTGACGAAGTAATCACACGTTCAGACTGAATAACGCTTCACTTTTGCTACCAGTACTCACTGTTGAACACCAGTCATTCATTCAAATCTCATTCCTCATTCTAATTTGTATACTCCCTTCACTAGTTCGTCCGACTTTAAAAATTTCTATCAAACTGACCAACTGATCGAAACTTCTGCAGTTCTACTGGAATGTGGAAGGCCGATTAATAGTTCGTAACTGCATCCCAATAAGTCATATGGAACAGCCGTATGTGGGAACCCCCTAATGAACGGTTTAGTGATTAGCTGAACATTATATATATATATATATATATATATATATATAAGTAATTGAGAAAGGGGACACTGCGTAGCGACTGTCTACGTCCCGATTGAACAAATTCCGCGAATAAAGAGCTTCTAGTACAAGCCGTTCCTCTTTCATTTTATATTAAGTAATCGCAATAATTCTGTCATATTATATAATAATAATATAATAACGACATAATAGTATAACCATATTATATACAGTGGTTGCGCAATTCTTAAACCGTTCATCCCGGATTCTCCTTACGCGACTGTTCTATTCTATGTATATAACACATATGTAAACGTTGTATACACACACTTCTTGTTCATGCTGTCGGTGCTTGAAGCTTAAAGTACTGTTACAGCAGTTACTCCCTATCTTCGCCTGCCGGCTTGATGAGACAATTCAATATGATAACATCCCGGTCAGCTAGTGTACTACTGCCCAAGTCATCTCTCAATAATGACTGCTCATCTTGTTCTATTTGGTCACTTGACCTTAGTTCAATAAAGCATCTTTGGGGTCACTCCGACTGGTTGAACACGCCAACCAGCCTGTCAACAACAGATATCACAGTTGGATGCAGTGCTCTTTACTAAAGGTAGAGAGATAACGTTAATAAATAGAATGAAAACGCTACTCATCTTCTGGCAAGCTCACATAGAGCACGAGATTTGTCTTTGTTGATTAATAGGTCGAGCGTGGGGGACGTGGAAAATTCGGTGGGTTGCTGAAGAGTGCACACACAGAAGATAGTGAGCAATGGTGACTGGAGGAATGGCCAGCATTAATGGGTGACGACCACAACCACCATAGCGACAGTGACCTCCACTATTCATCCCGGTTCAACAAGTCTGAATGATGACAAGGCACATCAAACATGAATCTAACATACAGGCTTAATTCACGTCCGCCAGATACTGCAAACCACCGTGACGTTATTTTACCAAGACTATGGTAAAAAGCGGTTCGTCCGAGCGTTCCATCTGACATGTTCTCGCGTCGACTAAATCCACGCGATTCAGCCAACGAAAGAGTGAATGTGACGTAACGGGGTGCTTTAGCCATTGTCAGGCGATTGACCCGTAACCCAACTTCTCTGAAGGTAGCTCGAACGACGTCTTGATCTAGCTTAGCTGATCTTCTAAATAACTGTATCAGCCTGAAGATGGATTAAAAAACGCATGTTTGCTCAAGCGTCTTCCTTCTCAATACCATGACGGACGCATTCTGATTTTTATCCAGCCTTAATGACAAAATTTGATATCCGTTAAGAGAATCTTTGGATTTTCAGTGTTGGATATGATTGATAATTAACAGGCACCGTTGCGCGACATATTATGATTGGTTCTATGGTCCACAATCCGTAGTTGATACCTGTTCCCAATACTCTACCATAAAAATCAACAAAAAATGAAACGTATTCCAGAGCTAACCCTATAGACAATAATAACATTTAAGTGTACAATACAGGACAATTTACCATTGGTTTTTCAACCGAAGAGGTGCCCCCATTGTCCAAGCAACGCAAAAATGCTCTGAACTCTCCTGTGTTATAATCGTCCGGATCACGGTCGAAAACGGATACCGAGCCGGGAATCATGCGGGCTTGAAACGGAGATTGTTTATTCGAAGCGAACGACAGGCTTCTCATGGATTCTCCGCTATCGTTTGACAGTGATGTTTGGGAGCGCATGGAATTCGTCATTTCTCGAACTAAGAATACAATGAACAATAAGGCAAGGTTGAAAACTCAACTCGAAAACTTCGAAAGTGGGCTTAAACAACTGGCTTGTGACATCTTGCGTAGCATGATCATTATTAATAAACAGTAACAAATCAGTGTTTCATGCTGATGATAAACTGTCATACAATCATGAGGAAAAAAGCCACCCTTAGCGGAGAAAAAAAGAAAAACAGGAAAAGAAAGTATGGACGTCTAACTACTGAAAAAACCCAACATCAAGGTGCCTACTTCTTGCAAACGAACAACCGAGTTATAAGTGGAAATAAAACAGCTTCAGCTTTCACAAATACAGCTCTCACTGCCCTGTGTCATAGAGTGCATTTATCAGATAATTCATGCTGCCAGTCGATGGTTCATAAGATATCCGAACGAAAAGTGGGCAACAATCGAAGTGACTTATAATTACCCGTAACCAACTCACGCGGTCGGCTGTCATTGCGGTTCGACGGCATATTGATTGGTGAACGTGTTAGTGAACCAGGCGAGTCGATAACCGCACAACCTATAAGATGTGAACGCTGTTTCAACTGTTTTCTTTTCCTTACGCACGCTCACACCGAACCCGTCCACCCGAACACGAACTGATCGAGAGCGTAGGCGTAGTCACTTCACGGACAATTAGGTAACATTCGGTGGCCCGACCCACAACCTACACATGAACCGACTCGTTATACGCGTCCCACTGGCGTAACACACCACAGTCAAGCTTGTACTGTTTCCACGTGTTCCTTATCATCATGAATGTATGCATAAGGCTTCGTTTTGTTACACAGCGCTGTTAATCGTTAAGTGAATTCTCGCATTAACATATGGGGCTAAAATCCCCCCACATTCACACACCAAACAGGAAACACGAATAAAGAACGACTGATCACTACGATTACCCTAAAACTCCAATCAGGCTGACAGCCAACCCTCCGTGTGCGCATAAAATCACTTATCCTCATGATTAGACTGCCGTATAGTGGTCCCATTCCGGGACACCTGTGCGTGAACTGTGTGGTAGGGGCCTGTCCTGTGCAGGTCTTTCACGTCGTAACTGATTTTAGAAGTTCGGAGAGCTTAGCCTCGAACCGGACGGCCTGGAGGAATACGATCCGGACGGGCGTCCGAAAGTTCACCGAGCGGTTGTTGCAGGGCCGAGAACAAAAGCGCGCGGTGCACAAGGCAACAGTCGGTGACATAGGTCGCGGTGACGTGACCATATGGTGTTGCGATGTGTGCGACCGCAAATGCGCAGGCCATTTGAGATTAGTAGGTCACCAACGTACTCATAGTGTACCTTTGGTGAAGAGACGACGAGGTAGGTCATATGAATATATCCACCATGCACCTGCTAATGAGTGCATCGGCCAAGAGCCTGGTCGTTTGGCAATTAATCCGTTCCTCTTTTCAGAAACTTGGGTGTCTGCAATCTTCTACCCATCCACTTCTTCAGCTTTGTTGGTATACTGTATGATGAATGATCCGTCTGATTTCTCATAGTTCAATGTGAATTTTGTTTTTCATCTTTAACTTCTCTGGGATGCACTAACATGCACGCCTATACTGTAATGCTTTCTGTATTACACTTCACAAATCTTTCTTCTCAGTTCAGATCTCAGCATTGTAATCACTCTGTTTACTTTCGGAGAGATAGGGGTTTCTTTTCCCTGCTAGCCAATCAACTGACCAACCAGCATTGGCCGGCTGGACACAAAGGTCCCACCCGCACATCTACCGGTCTCATACCTTCGGGTTTACACTAGATATGTGGTGCATTGGTGGAACTGCAATTGGTGCAGCGCAAGCCAATTGCGGTAATGGTTGAACGCAGGCGTCCTTTGACTTCGATCACTGTAAAAGGCTAATCCGAATCGGATGCCACCAACCGTAAGACGCCTGTCCACCTTTTATCACGACGTCAGGAACTAAATCTCGAATCTTATGTTTAGACGACTTATCTTTGAGTAACATCGCGCCACATGCAGTACATTAGCACCCAACCCATCATTGATTCTCATTACCTCTCTGTCAAGAACAGTGCATACAAGGAACGTCCAGATAGAATCGATGTGCTGCCTGGATGCAACAGTGTGCTTCGGGGTAACGAAAGTTACTTAGCGGAGACGAGGGATCCAGTTTCAAATTGCACTTTACTCACACATGATTGTAGTCTTCGCATTCAGATAAGCCTTTCGCCTGGATCACTTCGAAAGGAAACCCTGGACGCAGTCTTCGCTCTTGTTAGGGCTCATCAGTAAGGCACACCTTCATCCAGATTGGAATTTACACTCCAGCCACCAAGTTAATGAGACTAGTGTGCTAACCACAAGTTGAGTAACCTCACAATAGATGTGACTAAACTAGTGTGTCCACACACTCAACCACAACCTCGTGTAAGTAGTGTTCACCTTGCTAGATCCTTGTCCGCAGAAGGCACCATCTATCTCTCAAGGAGTACTTTGGATACACTACATCTACAGTTGGCAAGAAAATGTCTCAAAGATGAACAGCCGTGCTACCTAGTGGTAACACCAGATACCTGCACTTTGCTTCATGGCTGATTGACTGGAGTGCACACGGCAACTTCCATGTCAAAGCGTCCTTGTTATGTGTACACAACACAAGACAATTCGCCCGTTGCTTCCGCAAATAAGCTACCTGTGTTACTCTGCAGTGTCGTGCAAGTAGTTGTTTGGGAGTTGAGTTGTTGAAACAGCCACATTGCTAGAGTCGGTGTGTTGATTCAGCAGAAGGTCGATGGAGGCATTCCCAGGTTAGTGTAATACCTGAATACATGGTTATTGTGCTTTTGTAGCGAGAAGGCGTCCAATAAAGCACAATCTTTATTGTCNGCTGAGCGCTCGAAAACTCGCACCTCCGGCCTGACAATCCACCACACTTTGAGGATCAATGGTTGCGTCAGGCTATCCGAATCGATCGGTTTGAGCACGCCGGTGCACGTGCAAGTCACTAATCCAGTTGGAACTAGGATTGTCACCATCACATGGTTAGGAACCAGGTGGTAGTTGTATAATGTAGGAAGTACGACTGGGCAAACGATGTCGAGATAGTCAACATTTTTGTGCAAGCAATTATGCTTAAATGTACGTCTACCTGTTCGAAAGCCAAAGATGTCGAATCCAAATGGATTTCACTCCATCCAGGTGCTCAACGCCATGCACGCGACAGAGTGAACGCTTTTCAGAACACATTAATTCAACCGTTTGACTACGTGATGAAATTTGTGATAATAGTGGAAACCTTCCTCCGAAACGAGCGAAACCACTCTGCTGAAAAAATCATTGCGGTATCTGAGCAATTATGTATTAAGGAATTCTCAGCACTTTTGCTTGCCCGTTTTATATACGCACTTATTGTCGCTGCTATTTCTGGAGAAGTCTCCTCGGGTCGGGTACAAAGGCTAAAGACGAGTATACCCAGAACAAAGACGTTATATTGGTTTGGCTGATTTTAAGTACGACTGATCTTGCATCCGCAAAATTGATTAAAACGCAGCAGCATCTCGCTGCTTCAGTGGGTTTCATTTAACTCATGAGATACGAGCAAAAAACAAAGGGAGTTTTTCTGAATTCGTGCTATACTGAATTTAACCAGTACGCCGGTTGAAGATATTCGGTTAACCCAAAGTTGGGAAATGCCAGAGAATTATACACCATGAAGATAAGTTTAGGATAAGAAGACAGACAGCCTGCACCATAGAGAACCAACCAACCCTCCCCTAATGTTCTCTTCAGCAAATCGATTGAGCCAGTGGGCCAACGGTAGAGCAAATGCGTCCCTTTTTGTCTCACAATCGCAAACCACCCTTCTGCCCGAGTAGTCGAGAGCATGGAAGCCGAGGTGAGCTGGAGCTACTCTGAATAACTCGGGAACACATCATACTTCTTGAGCAGTGGTTACTTCACTCTTCAAAACGTCTCGACTACAACCGGCAAGCAGGCCCACTTGTGTGAGAAATTACAAGTACGACTAGGAAGCCGCTTCAATGGCAGTGACAATAACAGCTCAATAACATCATTTCATTTGCCCCACCTGAAAAGACTGACCGCGGTTATTTTTCACAGTGCTAACGATGGGCTAGCGACCATAACCGAGATTTCGAGGCTTGTTTCGTCGAACATTCTCCAGTGGTTTGCATAATGTAAGCTGCATTATTATATCGCAGGTGAGCACATAGCAAAAAGAACGAAAACATTTAAAGCCACCGATTTGAAGTTCTACCTGCATCAACGTTTGGCTATAAATTTGAAATCATTGAGACAAACCTGGTTTGTTATTCAGTTCACGATATCTCAAAAGGTTAAAGTTTCTTTTCGTTCTCATGCTTGACTGGCGATTCATCCCATCATGGTGTTTGCGACAATCACAAACAAATCAAATCCTATTCGATTGTGTGAGAGCACCTGTGGATTTGACAGCCACTGCTAATATTACCAATCTACTTCGGGCATCTTTGTGAGGATGGGAGGCCCAAGAATAAATGTAAATAGCGACTGGTTTGAACTTTAGGCGGACTGACAATCTCATGATGGCGGTGTGATGATTTCTTTTCACTTTTCTATGATAAGAGGAAATATGAACATCTCTGTTTACAGTCTTTTGTCTTTTTTTCTAAAACTGAATAACAGGCTAACGAAAGAAACATGCATAACTCACTTTCCGCACCATTATGCAAAGATCTGGGAAGCGTTTGGACACAGTTGGAATCCTTTCGCTAGAAAATCATACAAAAACATGATACCTTTAGTTACGGCCAGTTCGCGTTTTTCTACTTAGGTTCAAATGTATCGCAAATATTAGTGACAACAGAGCGAAAAACAACCCACCAAGTGTAATGATATTTCTCCGAGTCGCTACCACACTGGCAACATACCGAACACAGGTTGATGAGCAAACAGTTACAGACCACATTAATCAAGAGGCAGGAAGCATCATGTTGAAGTAGGCTGCTTCTTTGAATAAGCACAGTATAAGTCAGGTTTATTTGCACAGATCCGTTCGCAACAATAAAAAAAGAAAGAGCAAAATGGTTTTTCTAATGAAACACAAAGACCCACGACTTTGCGCTTGTTAGAGAAGAGTTGAACAAACTTTCCTGGAACTTCGCTGAATTTTGGTTTACTTCAAGTCCGAAAAGCACTTGAGACAAGTGAGACCTTCGTGAAATAATGACGACGAAAGCTTAATTAGATTAACCTGTATGAGTTGAGACTGAGCGGTTTAGTATAAATACTTTTGAAATCGAATGAGTAGTTAGAGTAAACGTATTATTTAGTGAATCTTTGTCTAGGCCACAATCAGTGAGATCTGAAAGAACCCGTGGCCCCAGCGAAGGTGTTGACACTTTCAGGGGGGAATTTCTCGAGCCAATAACCAATTGTAGATAGCCATCAAGTGAATGGTATACAGACAGTATGCAGAATAGTCACCATTAAGAGAACAAGTCCACCAACTGTATGGAAATCATAGACTGAGGTTCAATCCCATCAAAGAAGGATGACTTGATTGTTCTGCGAATACACCAGGTAGCCACATACATAAGCGTATACTACATTTTTGTCCCATTTCAAACCACGGATAGGTAGTGAATCTCAGGCACCGGCTGACTCTCACTCCACCAAATTACATCTAGTCTATGGGCGCTTAGAGTATGTTCCACCTATCCCATTAATTGCAACTCAGATAGAAAGCGGAATGAATAATTTATTAGTTTGAGGTGAGGGTTTATGTACAGCCGAAAAGCAAATTATATCAGAACGCATTGAATTTCACCCCAACAATTAGAGACAGCACCACCAGTGTTAAACCACCGGTTGGAGAGGTTGCATTTTTTCAAAACCTGGTATATTTTCCGGAGAAATCACTTAAAATATTAGATGACTTGCTAGATTTTAATTTTTTTGTATCAGCTCCAAAGAGCTGTAGTTTTCTCTGTTTACTCAACTCTTCGTTGATTAGTCGGTTCTGCTTCTACTGAATCAGTCATTGCGGGTCAGATCGAGAAAAACCTGAGTACGGAGGATCTGCGTTTACATATTATGACTGTCGGCTTCGGCATCGATACAATCTCTTGTTTATTGTATTGATCGGGTTCGATCCTTTTGCGTTTCATACTGTCGTGCACGCATTTCGCATCAATTGTTTGTTCTTCGGAATTTCCATTATGACAATCAGCGCGGGTCACAACAGCAACAAACACCCATGAGAATAGAAAAAGAGCGCCCTCGGTTTGCAGTATACATGTCTTGAATCTAGAAAGGATTCGGTTGAACCTTCTTGTTCGATCTGGTCCCTTAGCTGAACCTCTGGGCATAGACCCTTAAAAATTCATCTAAGATAATTCACAGGTTGGACGTTATGATGTCTGAAATAAATGAATTCAGATCAGTCAGAAAACCGCGGGTACAATACGGGAAATATGAAATTCAGCAGAATAATTTGATACGGACACAATCGTTTTGAATCAAACGTAGTCCATCATCTTCATTAGGCAGATAGTAGCTAGTGGAATATTTCAACTGTACTTACTTTACTCAATACGGCACGGGCCTTTTGAACCAGACTCATTCGCTTTTGTGTTCTGGAATACAAGAGAAATGAATGACAGAATATTAGTTAGCTGTCTAAAAAGTAAACGTCTCCTTATCCGCTGCCAATACCACATGAAAGCATGCTTCTAATACATTCTTTAAATTGTTCAGTCTTAGAGTACTTGACGTAACTTAATGTGAAATCAAAACATTACCTATGTATTGAATAGATAAGCATACCAGCTGAATTCAAGATACCTTATATCGCGGACAGGCTACATAAAACTATGTATGTGGTACCTCTATCCATATGTTGACTGACAACATGCGATTGTGAGCGAGGCAAGAAAGCGAACATGACCGGCGGTGTGTGCATTTTCGTGCGCAACTCAGTGAAGTGCGTGGGTTGTTAGCAAAAATGAAGTTTGGTAGCATGGTTCATGTGGGTGTACATATCTGTCATGACAACTTACTCATGTGCCATCTGATCCGGCGGTGAGATACTAAAAGAAGGGACGATATTCCCAAGGAGAAAACTGCTAAATTACTCATTGGTTTGCTTTCAGAATTAACACCCGGCTAGATATAAACACGACTATCAGCAAGTGCGTCTGGCTTAGGTTGTCATAATAGGTGGAAGGAAACAGCGTTCGCGTTCATAGTTCAATTATGTGCCCAGCGCAACACGAAAAAATGAGACAGGCTTGTGATTGCAAACCTGTGAACTCGGCCTAACAAATATTATGTTGTACGCCTGATCAGATGATGCAGTGACAGTAGCCTCGCACGTGTCAACAATGACAACATACAGCAATGCGTATATAGATACATAGATACATCCACTAACAGTTAAAATTCACATTTTTGATTTAAAGATCATCTGAAACCCGTAGATAACTTGCGATATATATTTAGTGATGAACTGAGCGTGGCTACGTCTACATGTACCACATTCCAATAATTAAACACTTAAATGTAGATCTGAGAGACATAGATGTGGATCGACTATGCACAATCATTATTCGGCCCAAGTTTAACTGGCTCCAATTGGATAGATAACTGAAAGCAACCAATAATTGGCTTAGGACAGAGCATTTTGAAACTGCTAACGCTGCTCAACGTAAAAGCAACGAGCACCTGGAATCATATCACTAACCAGTCTGGTAAACTACTGTCCTCCGTTTAACATCACGAGTGGAAAGAAGAATTATAGTTAGCTTAACGACGGGAGAAAAGGAGCTTACAAATGAGTGGTTGAAATATCTGACTGTCACAATTGAAACACTGCTAGATTTTGGTTGACGTTTTCGCATGTAAATAAATGCTACGGTTGGTTTGTGTCCACATTACCACTGAGCATTAGTCCGAACGAGGATGTATACATTACTGATACCCCATAATAAGAGTGAAATACAAGTAAATCGTTGATTAGATCCGAAAACGAAATCAGATCACAAATGCGATTGGAAGTTATCAGAAATAATTTTAACAAGGCAGCAGTGAATATTACATTTGCTAAGCAACTTCATCAAAGATTTGACATCTTCCTTCGCGAAACCGAGCACAAAATGCAAATCATTAGTAATGTGTGTACTGATGCTCAGCTGTCCTATCCACTTATGCAACAGCCTTTAATGGTTGACGAACGATCATAAAGCAGAGCTAATAATGCCTTTGGGCACGGGTTTTTCATCAGGTTTAGAAAACAAACGTATCGTAGGAACATAGGGGCTTCAATGCAAAAAACTGAATTCAGGCGTTTAGTGTTCTGCCTAATTCTGTATAGAGTTTATAAAATCGAGTTAACGCCATCTTGCCTAACGTCTCCAGTCACCAACCCAGCACAGAATATAAACTCCATCCACAGTGGCCAAACCCTTCGGGAACGAATTCATCTCTCTACACCAGCCCATCATCTGTCCACACCGCATCTCACGCCAGTCGACAGTAGCGTAGACAAACAGTGTTCGGTGTGGCAGCCGACCAGTTGGCATTCTTCGTACATCAACAAACCATCCAAGCACGTGAAACTGCATGGATTAAACAAAAAATCCGTTTGACAATCACTATCAAATACTCGCTTCTTGAACTCCCCGTCGTTTACTCACCGGTGACACCCGATACGCGCGATCGAACGCAGACACCGATGGTCAAATACCTCAAGACGGTTCACCTCTTCTATCCTGAGTGGCCAGGTTTCGCTGCCGTAAAATAATACAGCTCTCACCGTCACCTCATATACACGACCCTTAAGCCTCAGAGAGATGCCTCTGTCACCATAAGTGTTCTAGACTAGCGAATGCAGCCCTAGCCTTAGAGATACGCGCTTTCATTTCATTTCCTACACCCCCGCCGTAGCTGATGCACCTTCCCAAGCACACAAATCGGTCAACAACATCCATGACTTCATTACCTAACAGTGAATCTACATAATCACATCAATGTTGCAGAAGCACTTCGCATGTTGAGGCTGCAAAGCGCATTCCAAAGTACTCAGTCAAGAAGTGAAAAAGCACTCAACATTGTTTGAGCTGCCTAAAACTGACAAACAGCAACATCTTGTCGTCAGCACAATCAAGACCAGTCAGTTTTTCATCAGATAGGAGCTGCACGCTGGCATCTTGTGGTTTACAGAGACAATCCTCTAATATTTCGTCTATGTTAAAAGTAAACATAAACAGTGAGAGTAGACAGCCTTGACGTACGTCGCTCCTGATGTTGAAACTGTCAGACTGAAGTGTGGGGATAATGCGCCGACAGTATGTTCACATACTTGGTCGGTATACCTGTGCGTTTAAATGACTCTAAAATTGTAGATCGATTCACTGAATCGAACGCGCCCTTCAGGTCGAAAAATACGACAGCTGTTCGCTGGCGGTACTTATGACGCTGCTACCGAATCCAGCAGAGAGTAGTATTCGATCAACACACCATTTAAAAAGAAATCTCCCCGGTTCTCCCCTGATGTTCGCCTCCCGAACTACAGTGAGTCGACGAGGTTTAAGTGATTCCAGAATTATAGTAATGACTGAAGTCAAGTTGATCCACCTATCATTCCCTCAAGAAATATTGACTCATTTCTTGCATATGGCAACGATTATTCAGTAGACCCAGCAGACTGGGATGCTTTCTGTCGTCCACATAATCTAAAACAACTGAATCAAAGTCTTTGCTGAAGTCTTCCCACCTTTCTGAAAAATGCTGGTACGATGTCATCTGAGCTAGCTGCTCTATTACGTTTGGCTTCGGTCACTGTGACAGGCTAATCCGAATCGGATGGCGCTAACCGTATTACGTTTGAGAGCCGAGATGCAATCGCAGACCTCAGTTTTAGTGGGTGGTGGGGTGGTAGTCCGCTGCGGTAACAAAACACTGTCACATGACACAGTAACTACCTCATGAATGATATATGAGACCTGGGTCCATTAAGATCATTGGAGTGACAAGTTTTCGGTGTGATTTCTAAGCTGATTGATTATTGACGACGTAGCCAGTTTCTCAACAGCTAATCGTTGGTATCTGTGAGTTCGTTGCCCAACGCAAGTAACGGCGAAACGGCAGCGCACTATAACATAGCCTGAGTTCAAGTGTGTGCTCCAATACGAACGTCAGTCTAAAATGGAAACCCGCCCCTTATAACTAACAGCTATGTAATTTATTTGAGGCCAGGCCTGATTTGGAGAAAATGGGTACCGAGTATAACAGTGACGCACACGATGCTCAAAACTAGTACTGCCTAAGAATAGCCCACGCTCAGCACACAGTTTCAACAACCGTCCGTCATCATCTGAGCGATGTGGTGCTATCCCAAACCTGTCATCCGGACGGGACTCGGCATCACCAAGTAGGCTGACCTAGGCGTTCAACTTTGCAGCCAGAATGAGTGTATCAGAACCATACATCGGCCGAAGGAGAGTGGCCGAATCTGAGCAAAATGCGCCCTTGACACCCAAGTCAGTACAGATAGCTGGAGCATAAGCAGACACAAGGAAAAGATTTTTTAAAGCCTTTTGTTCAGAGCTGACCTTCACAAAGCCTGTGCAGACCAAGACAGGATAACGATGGGGTTCCTCAATCAAAACCTTCGACTAAAACGTCTGCACTGCAAGGCAGCGGGTGGGTGACAGTGTACCAAAACTACTACTTTCTCCGAAAAAAGATGACAACCCTCTTCCAACTCCCAAAGTGGAGGACCAGGAGACTGCTTTGTCAGAACTTTGCCTATTGGTCTGTCTGGTATCAGTGACTCTGTCGGTGTAGTCGCTGCACAGTCCAGTTTAGCCCAATATGCCATCGAGATGCGCAAGCCATCACATTGCTTAAAGGTCCCGTCTCGTTGTGACACGTATTTTGTAATTCAGGAAATCTTAATTTTGCCTCCGAGACTTCTTTGCACGAAACCAAAACAAGTTGAAAAAATTCGCCAGTATTCCCTGTATCAATGGGTATATATATATATATTCACTAATACAGCGAACACAGTGCTTTTTTGGTGCGTGATGCATGCCACAATCCAACCGATTTATGTTCATCTTTCACTTGATAAACATGGATAGCCCAGCAGTTAACAGAAATTACCGTCCATTATTTGTCGCACTCCAGACCAACAGACAGAGATTATTAACATCCACGAATCGGACGTTAGATCGGACAAACCAGCGATTGTACAGCCTTCAATTTACTAATTGCAAAATATGATTATGCTCAATGTATCTGGTAGATCTGTTTATTGTCACGTCGGTTCCAAAGTGAACTGTGTCCAGTATCCAGTCTAACAAGCTAACAGATAATTCGCAAACTTTACAATCTGGTATACATTATCACTGTTAGCTTTCGGTTCCATCAATTACGAAGCGAAAGAATGAACCAGACAAGAGAGTCTGTGCATACTGACGAGAAAACATTCTCAACATGCATCTGAAGAGCTCTTTTTTTCAGCAGCCAGGTTACAAGAACGGGAGAAAAAAAGCGCAATGAGTTACTTACTTTTTTGGTTGTGAAATTGTTCGATACTGTTCCGTCAGCTTGTCTTCCAAATGTTGTTTCTGGCGTTGCAACGACAGGAGTCGTTCTCTGTGAGAAAACAGGTCAAATTAAGTGCTGTCACAAGTGTGTAAACATTTCTCAAATTGAGTTTCACACGTAGTTTACGTCAATCAAAAACGCGTCAAAATAGTGTTTGAACTCGCTGCTGAAGAACTCTCCACGTTTCTCTGATAATGCTTGAATATCGCGAAAAGTTGCAGTTGTAAAAACCGAGCTGATCAATCCGAGAAAGCCAGAAAGTGCCTGTTAGGGAACCCACTTTTTCGTTTAAAACCGTCCCCTCCTTTGAGAAAACGGTTTTATTTAATTAGAATGAGAAGAACGTCACAGACCCATCCAGAGATAAGCTTGGCTATTTTTCGCCTGTTCGACCTTTATCCGCCATGTTCATTAACGGCTAAGTGGCTTTAACTACTATTTTCAGTAGCTATCCTTCGACCTTCTGATTCGATAAAGTTTGTAGGTCACCACGCACCATATAAACACCCTGTATTTTCTTCCCCGTGACATACTTTATAAAGCGGGATACAGTGGCTTTTTGTATTCGTCTTTTTGTTCTGACTTGCAAGCAGTTTGCGGGGGTAGTCGCGTTAATCTGGAGACCAAGATTTTCCGTTTTCTTTATTATAGGGGAGAAAATTCGACATGCATCAAGCGCATTACTATTACGTGGACAAGCGGGCGTAATTTGCTCAGGGTTTACAACAGTGCCAATCCAACGGGATGCATGAATGTCAGTCTAACAATCTTACGCTACATAGTCTGAAAGAGAAAAAGAAGGTTAAGGGGATTATCACACACTGCAACTACACTTTGTGTGACTGAAGGAAGGCCATATAGCTGATAGGATTCTAAGGACCTGTTTATAGACCGGCCTTCATACAGATGGATGACAGAATCAGGTTGCTGTTTAAAAAGCAACAGAACTGAACAGATTCGACGCCAAAGTGGCATGGAAGAGGGAACGTGTCAAGACAGATTATTATCAGTTTGGTACACAACAATCATTTCGTCACTCACCTTAGTGCTCCCTCTTCTGAAATTCGATGACTACATGTTTCCAGAGTGGAGGTCAATAATTCTTGATTCTGACCCAGGACGCCCTGCAGTTGTAGCATTAAAGAACGGTTCTCCCTCTCCAGTTTACTATTCGCTTCGGTAAGCGTCTTTTGAGAGTAGAGATCAGACAAGTGAGAGTTTGGGTGATTTAGCATAGAAATATCTTTATTTATAAGCTTACTGGAAAAGAGAACCAGTATCAGTTGTAAGATATCCGCACCAAATTTAGTACGAATGAAGTTGAGTAGTTTGGGCGTCGTGTTTAACATGTTATTGATAAACAGATTGGGAATAACACAACGTTGCGAGCAAGTTGCAATAATCTACGTTTTAACCACCTCGGGTGGCCTTTCTCAGAAGTGTTGTCCTGAGGAAGGCCACCCGATGTGGTTGAGACGTAGAGTATTACAACTTGCTCGTAACGCTGTGTTATTCCCAATCTGTTTATCAAGAACCAGTATCAAACCAGCACTGTGGAGAGTAAAACATCTGTGGTCGAGACAACTGATTAACTCCCACACAATTATGAGAAACGAAAAATAAGCTAAGGATAGATGTACAGAAATTGAATTATCAAAACCCCGAGCCCGAGGTTCAACAGGTCACAAAAAACGACCGGATTGCAAGTGAGGCAGCTTTAAGAACAACTCAGGAGAACAAACAGTAGATATCACCCCCATTGAATTCGATTGGCAGCTGCAACCTCTATGGGTCTCAAGACATTTTTGTGGGTTGCGTAGTGCTGAAAATACGAAAATAAATTAGGTAGTGTTTATTAGTCACACAACTACATAATGACCATAGCTGATATCATATAAACCCACCTTCATTTGGTCAAAACAGACCTATTGTAAGATGGTAACAATTTGATTTACTCTCATCAGTTGCTATGTAAAAACCGGCAAATTTTACTCGATTTGAGGGGAACTATGCTGTTTCCCAGCCCATACACACGATACGATCTATAGGATAATATAGGCCTATTTGATAGATCGTCTTAAAAGTACATGGCGACGTTATGTTAGTTATCTCTATTTCACTAAATCAGTTCGCATGGGAATTTGAGAGTAAAGAGTTACAGTCGGAAACCTCTTTCGGTCCCAGTGATATCATCGACAAAGCTAAGTTCGCAGAAAGTGGAGCGTTGAATCCAGAAGTCTTTCGGTATCTGCGAAACAATTGGATCATGTCATCAAAATTTGCTTTAATAGATGCACAAGTGGACTCTTCAAGGAAAAATTTAATGCGAGCACACGAATTGCAGAATGAGGTCGAAGTACTTCACAGTGACAAATTTCGTCACATTAATGAACTCAGTGCTAGCACGCATGATAGTGATAAACCATTGTTAAAAATGACGTAATTATATCTTCATAAGTTAAAACTATGAAGTGAAAATATATAGAATATCCGCATTTCCAACACTAAATACAGTGTTAGACAATGCTTCTGAACAACCACTGATCGAACTAGAATTCATTTTCCAGGGACCATGGAAAAATCGTCAACTCCAAATGGATCTACACACAAGAAGACAATGTGATACTTACTTGGGCAACAAGCGAGTCAGAAATCCGGTTGACGCAATTAATGCACAAATTCAATAAAACAGTGAGTTCAAAGAGAGTTGACGTGCGTGAAAGAAAATCAAATTCAAAGATTCCAATTTATTGTACCACCATTTAAAATGACTTTTGGCCATGCCGAAGAATAATCAAAAAAGCTGAACATTTTTGCTGCCTTATTTTGACACATATTTGCGTAATGCGGGACTTTCCATCATACTAACACGTCAAACTTTCGGGAATGTCACAAAAAAACTGTCCACTAACTGGGATTGAGCGTTTACCGTCTTTTTGTAAATCTGAATTCCTCTGATGTACCATCATTTTTTATCTCTGGCGCCGACTCACATACTGGACGCTAATGGGCCTGTTTTTTTTCACCCGATCGCTTGACGAGCTATAAAAACGCAAGAGCTGTATTTTGTAATTGCACTTCGGCACTCAGATCATCGGACTGAGACAATAAACGCTCTTTTTCTGGAGACCAGTGTTTTTCTTTCGTAGTTGACTTGCGGATCGGCTCTTCGGGGTAAAACAGCGCGTACAATATCACTGCGTCGTAGGAATCGTTCCAATTCAATTGCATCTACTCGATCGTTCCGCGATGTAACACAAAATGATACAACTGCCGAACTGGACCATCAGTATAGTTTACGTGGTACTCTTTTAGTTGATTTCAGACTGTGATTTAATAAACTTTTACAAAAAACAATTGTTCAACACGGAAGTCATTACACAGTAAAGCTCAGAGTTTTCAAGCTTTTGGTTTTTGACATGAACTCACGGTTTTCAAATTCCTCGTTAATATTGCTGGGATACTAAAGGCCCCGCCCCGAGTCGAGGAATGAAACTGCGAAAAAATTGTGTTGCGAGCTAACACGATAAGAAACTACTGCTTTACTGTGTTTAGCTTA
This sequence comes from Paragonimus westermani, assembly GCA_008508345.1. NCBI lineage: Eukaryota > Metazoa > Platyhelminthes > Trematoda > Plagiorchiida > Troglotrematidae > Paragonimus > Paragonimus westermani. Next base: position 100,527 of record QNGE01000714.1, on the reverse strand, counting down.
GGAAACAAGCATAAGCAACAATTTTTAACTTGCCATCGACCGTTATGGTGTCTACCTGCCAACACATCGACCGAATGTCTGACATCATATGTCAGTGAACTGGGTAAGGAGTGAGCGATGTAGTGGACAGTAAAATGTGATATTAAATACTTAGCCTATCTATCCAAATACAGAGACTTTAGGGTTTAGATAGATGAAATTGTCTGGACATCACCGATTAAACTCCTCTTCATTGCCTACGTACTGGTTTTTTCTAGTGCATGGGAATTCATTCCAAATACTGATGATCAGAGATCGCACCGTACGTAACACACAGTAAACAGCGACCTCACAATTCCAGCACACACCTGTACACGCGAACGCAGTCCGGCTAATTCAACGTGAAGCTTGTGATCAGTGATCCTCCGGTTTTCTAACTCCAACCTCATTTGATTAGTACGATCTTGGAGATCTTCTAATTGTCGTCGCGCCTCACGAGTCCTCTCCAAAGCGGATGTCTTATCCAAACGTTCCCGATCACGGGACTCGGTGAGCGAGTCCAATTGTGTGCGTAGCCGAGAGCACTCCTCTCGAAGCATCACAGACTGTTTGGCTTCACCTGTGGAAAAAAGGAAAGGTTGTGATCACAAGTCCGTTTAAACTCGATTGCGAAATTCTGAACATCAACTGGACTCGAGTGGCATTTACTCTGTCAGCAAAACTACCTACTGCCAACTTACCGCCAGCCAGTCAATGAAAGCAATAACTTGAAGGCAGTAGGACTAGACACGCTGGAATAAGAGTTATATCCTAGGTAAATATGAAGCGATTGCCTCATAATTCTAGCATTTACCGAGTTCTACTGAGTGTTGGCTCCAGTCCTGTTTGTTCTACATCTAGGTTGAACATGCTATCATGGACAACTGCCTCGTGTAGAGTCGCCTGTGTGAGACTTTTGAGTTGTGTTTCAAAAGTGTGAAGCCAAACATAGTTCAACTGTCACCTGTATCAACTCAACGACACTACAGTTTCGCTACACCACATTCAAATAGCTATACACAAGAAAGCTCATCAATTTCACCTTTTAGAGTTCCTCTTTCCAGTTCGAGTGCTTCTCGCAGGTTCTGCACTTCATCTGATGTCGTCTGGAGGCGAGCAATATGTGACTGAGCCTCGGCTAACTCCGCCTTTACACGTCGCTGGCCCTCTTTGGTCTCCTTCAAAGACAGGCTCACAGCATCATAATCCTGAGTCAACTGTTCATGCAGCCTTTGCAAGTGGTAATAATCCGTTGTCAAATGGGCCTCAGCAGCGTGTGCAGACTCGACCATCGATCGAAGGCGACTGATTTCAGCTACCAATCAAAAAAGGTACTCAGCCATAAGGAAGTAGTGAGTAAACAAGTAAGAGCTTCCAAAGAGAAGACTAAAGAAACACGGAATTTTGAGGAAACCATTAGAATTCTCGTGGAAACATACACCACAAGCGTCGTCCAGAGTAACAGCAGAAGGATCTAATGTCACAAAAAGAATCAATCCGGTGTGACTACTTTCGTTGGCCTGCTAGAAAGAACACATTCTAACGTCAAAAAACCTACAGACGACCATCATACTCAAACTATTTTCTTAAAATGGTTTTATTACAAGTATGGTCGGCAAAGGTAAATGGAATTTTATTGACCACATGGGACTAAATATGCTCGAATCCCATGGATACATACTTGCGTACTTCTATATATATCTCGATGCATACATATATATATCAATTTATATTATATCGAACTGGCTCTGATTTTGACAGCGAAGAATGAATTGACAAACGGAAACAACTAAGGCGCAATGAAACAAGTGCAAGTAGATTTGTAGAGATAAAAAGCGGTTAGGCAGATTAAAAGTGGGCAGTAATCTGATTGCGTAGTAGTTTGTGTTGAAAAGACAATATCCTAACTTAAATATAGTAGCCACATTCTCTGGAAGACAGTCTATTTACCTTCTAATTCCGTGTTTCGACTGGATAAACGCGTGTGCTGCTTGTCCATGCTTTCGGACTGACTATGTAGCGTGGTGTTTTCAACTTGAAGACGTGCGTTTGTGGCGATCAGTTCGGCGACGTGAGACTGCACAGAAGTTATCTGGCCTTGGAGGGCGGACGTGTTCTGCTCCAACTGTTGAATCCGCGATTTGGATTTCTCCAATGCGTTTACTTCGTGCTGAAGTGATTGCTCAAGTGTTGCATTCTAAAATAAGTTAGACAAAAAGGGAATGACTCGAAAACCTATCGGAATGCTATAGCTGCGAACAATTCTGAGTGATGTTCGACTTGTATCAACCAAACCTCTGCTACTCACCAAAATCAACTATAATCTGTATGGATGAGGCAAATGAGTTTATGAATGATAGACAGTCAGGGCAAAGTGCCGCGTGTCATTCGCGCTACCTGGTTCACACCAAAAGTGACAGTCAGCTGGTTAGTATATGATGCTGGTTTAAGTGATGAAGGGTTGATACAAAAGACGATGTTCACATGTAGTTTGTTATACTCCCAAGGACGACGTGTCGCTCCCATTATGAGATCTTGCGTTTCTTTCAAGCCCTGTTTCGGTATCTTCTGACTATTCCCCTGTTTTATAACCACCACGCATTACCTTGTGATAGGTCTGAAGCATAACTACATAATACTCACTCAACAACCACTTAACGCGTATATCCGCCCACCCAACTACCTGCCTCACTTGCGAATATGTATGCACTTTAAACATTCTTACCCACATGCACACGCTTACATGTGCAAGGACACTAACAGTATGTTTCAGTGCATCTATTCAACTTGTCCCAGTTGAAAGGTACTCGCTGGGAATTCTTACCAGCTATCCTGGGTCATAAAACCTAATCTACATTTAAACGGAAGGATCATGGGTAGGTCTCGAGTAAAGAAATCACAGACCCAAAGAACTAGCTAGAACTGGATACCGACACAATCAACCAATCGAAATCAGCCGACCAAAAAATCAATAAAGAGTGCACTCTGTCATTGTCCAACCGGAGTACATAGGTGCACATTGTAACAACACGGGTGTAGGCCAGTTGTAGAAAACCTCCTTCCCACCATAGTACAATCAAGCAGGTGGCTAATCAGTATGATCATTCCAGTTACCAACAGTAATACAGTAAAAACAAATCTATTGGCCAAAACCTCAGAATGCAACAATGAAATGAACGAAATTTCCTTAGAAATTAACCTGTTTGAGTTTGTTTGCGAAATGTGTGTTCTATGACATACAGCAACGCAAAACCTCACCTTCGAAGTGCAATGCGTGAATAAAATCTACCGGAAGTAGGAAATGAATAAATCTTTAGCTCTTGAGATGACGGCCTTATACTAACTGGGCCACCAGAAGTTAAAAGTGTGATGCCTCGGTAAATTTTGGTTTATTAAATAGGCGAAATAGGCTAAAGGTCCTTGATACCGTCTATTTGAGTCCTGACGTTTCAGTAGCTTTGTACAAGCAACTAACAATCCATTCGGACTGAATGGACTCCACGTAGTGCCCGCCCTGAAACGCTTGTTAGTCTTATCCAAACTGGCAACATGGGCAGATCAAAGAGCGCCAAATCGCTTTGTGATTAAAATGTCACAATGTGGTAGACGTTTTGCTAGATCTAAATGCAAATCACCTCAACAAAACTGGTTGATATCGGTGATTGCGCTCAGCTTGCATATTGTCAGTCCAAAATTGGTCGAAAACTTTGTTCGTTATGGAAGTTCCATCACAGCCAGCAGTGATGTTGCGAAGAGGTTTTCTACTCATAGCCAGTCTCTGACTGTCAGAAACGTCCTGTTGAAACAAAGCATTAGGGGATGGCACACATTCCTGTTTCGCCAAGATAGATTTTTTATCACTGGACTCATCATCCTCATCACCATCACCACAGACAGCAACACATCAGTGGTTCTCATTGAGGAGTAATTGCCACACAGTCATGAAGAAAAAAGCAAAACCTGTAGAAGGACTGAGAAAGAAAAAATAAGGGGACGGAACCTAACCACTAAAAACAGCTACGTCCACATTCAGCCATTCCACATCAAGATGCGTACACCTTACAGACAAACAAACCAAGCTATAAATGAAAGTGACGTGGAATCAGCGTAACAGCTTCATCAGGGCTTTCACTGCTCCATATCATTACGTGCTCTTACCTGCAACTTCATCAACACAACGAAAAAATTCACCAACTCGGTGAGTCCTGAAATCCTCAGCCCAGAATATAAACTCCATCCACAGTGGCCAACCCCTTCGGGAACGAATTCATCTCTCTACACCAGCCCATCATCTGTCCACACCGCATCTCACGCCAGTCGACAGTAGCGTAGACAAACAGTGTTCGGTGTGGCAGCCGACCAGTTGGCATTCTTCGTACATCAACAAACCATCCAAGCACGTGAAACTGCATGGATTAAACAAAAAATCCGTTTGACAATCACTATCAAATACTCGCTTCTTGAACTCCCCGTCGTTTACTCACCGGTGACACCCGATACGCGCGATCGAACGCAGACACCGATGGTCAAATACCTCAAGACGGTTCACCTCTTCTATCCTGAGTGGCCAGGTTTCGCTGCCGTAAAATAATACAGCTCTCACCGTCACCTCATATACACGACCCTTAAGCCTCAGAGAGATGCCTCTGTCACCATAAGTGTTCTAGACTAGCGAATGCAGCCCTAGCCTTAGAGATACGCGCTTTCATTTCATTTCCTACACCCCCGCCGTAGCTGATGCACCTTCCCAAGCACACAAATCGGTCAACAACATCCATGACTTCATTACCTAACAGTGAATCTACATAATCACATCAATGTTGCAGAAGCACTTCGCATGTTGAGGCTGCAAAGCGCATTCCAAGGTATTTAGCAGAGTGCTGCTCGTTTGTGCTGCTTGGAAGTGATCGGATATTAGTGGGTCTTATTCTTTGATTTATGAAGACACCAAAATAGGGTTTTGTCTTGTAGAACTATACGCTCTTATAACAGCCACAACAGAACGGGTAATTTAAGTTGATGCCATACATGAACAGTCGGATACGGAATTCCCCTTTTCTGCTCACTGATACTATAGTGGAAGCGCAATGGAGGTTGTTTTCGGGATACAATATAATTAAATTTCGCCACCGTATAAAGAACACCCAAACGTTTTGCTCCAGCTCACACTCACGCACAAGGCAGACGCACCAGATTTCGAGACAGACATACCTGCCGTTCCAGCTCAACAACTCGATTTTTTAGTTGTCCAATCAGCTGCGAATAGTTTTTCTCCGTATCTCGATCGTTGTCCACAACAGTGTTCCAATAGCCGATGGGTCCATAGTTCGACAACTCAGACGCCTTTGGCCCATCCGGATGTGGCGCTGTTTGATTTTGCGATTCATCTGTTCGGTGCTTCATCCGAATGAGCTCACTTTGCTTGTGCTGAAGACCTTTCGACACATGTTCCTGAATGAGACGTCCGATCACTTCGGTGTGGCTGAGGAAGAAAGAAAACGATCAGATAGTCAAAGCTAGTTAAGGCCTCACCGTGGGTTGGTTTCTAGGCCGTACATTGAGTTGGTCACGTTTCCACGGTTGCGTAGTAACGAAACACTCACAACAGAAAATGCACGGACAGATCCATCGTGAAAAGTGACATACAGCGGAGGTTTACCACCCAAACAGAGTACCTTCAAAAAGAACCAACACAGGGTGGGAAAATAGACGTGGTGGAAACAGTTGCTATATTTTTCCGATAATACCATAGATTGCTTAAACGATAGCCACCGAGGCAAATAGTGGCTTATTTTCAAGAGCACCTAACCGGATTTGTGCTTCTAGAGGGTCGTGGTCAATTTATTATTCAGAACTGTTACAGACCATTGCCCAAGAGCAGAACACTGATGATTTGGTGTAATTTCAAAATATAGTCGAACTCCTAAACAACAGACCGTTTTAAAGAAGATAATAACTGTGAATCAGAAATTTTGAGTCACGTGTAAGTTTTAAGAAAGAAAACACTATCCTACTATTTTGAACAGACAACCTAATGACCCCAGTTTAAACCGGAAGCCAGACGATAGACAAAGTTTGATTCTTCACCAACTAGATTACACTCATAACTTTCGAGGGTCATGGATGTTATTGATTTTTCTTATATTAGCCATTCACCTTTCATTGAATATGCACTTATTTCTATATTCATATTACTGGCCACCCATTTTTATTTCAACTAGTGTACTACAAACATAAGATAAATGTCTTAACCTAGACGTTTGCCTTTCGCCAACTTTATGCACCAATCACAAGCTACTTCACCAAAATGATAAATTGATTTGGGTGTCACGAGGTGTACTTTACACCCTTTATTAACAGAATCATTTGAAGCACACATTAAGCATGTTACTAAAAACAAGTAAAGCACATTTCGGTCTAATTTGTAACCATCTTCATTTGAAGCTACCATTTGAATGATTCATTTTCGTGCAACCAAACCGACGTTCAGGTTACAGGCTGTAACATAGAACCAATGACCAAATTAATAATGGGACGTGGGCCTGGTGGTAAAACTCTGCAAACAGTAACAACGCACATGTGATCGGGCGCACATATGAATAGTGGATGTGCACGTACTTGATAGCAGAATCGTGTTTCAACAATTGCTCCAACTCCTCTGCGGGAAATCCCAACTGTTCCAAACCGGCGTGAATTCGTTTGAGAACGGCCGTTTGTTGCTGATGCTCGATCTTCTCTGTGACCAATTGTTCCCGAAGTGTGAGAACTGTCTGTCTCTCAGAGGTTAGCTTTCAAACAAAAAAGATTAGAAGAATAAAATTTTTACTCTCTCCACATCGATTGAGTAACTAAACTAGGTGGGCTAGACTCCATGTGAGTATGCTAATGGCACACACGGCCAATCTGCTTGTGGAAAATCGAGAGAAACCATACGGACAGCCTTTTTATAGGATAGGCAGACACTCATTTGTGGTGAAACGACGATATAACCATGAGCAATCCACGAACTTGGTTTGGTGAAACCGTTCAACCAGAAGATGGGATTGAAACATATTTCTATCTGATTGGTTGATAACTTCCCGGGCACTAAAGCTTTGTAGATCTGTACGTTCGTTAACTACGGTCGTCCAAACTTCACAAATCCTGAGAGATAGAAGCACCAAATCTACCATTCGATCGTACTTTTAGTTAATGTGTCGTGCCGGTTGTGTTTGATTTAGCGTGAATTCTAGAAATGCTCTATACGTAACATGTGTCCACCGATCACACCAACGACAATAATCCTGACAGATAACGTTTCTCCTCTGTTTGAATCTGTTGACTTCACTGAAGATTAACTATGGGAATGCAGTTACTGCTGTTAAAATAATGCTTTTTTATGGTCGTCCAAACAGTGATTGTTGCCTCATACGTTTATACACTCTACTATAGAGAAACGTGTACAGAAAAGTGTTTTAGTTCATACCGCACGTACTGTGTGATGGCCCGAACCAACATGGGCCTTTATGCGTGCAAACTGAAAACTGAAGTGAACTATCAACTTCAAACGGTACTACTGCCGTTTCTAATAGGTGGGTGGCACCAGGGACTATCCCAATGTTGAATAAGAGAAACAAACACGCCTATCTGCACTAGTATTATTGATGTGCTTACTGACCAATTCAACGGTCCATGAGTGGTTAATTATTCTTAACTTCTGTCCACGCATTATGATGTGCATAATGAACCACAATCACACTTGTGTCTGTTGAGATAGAAAGGCAATTGTTGGTGCAAATTTTGTAGGGGCATTTAGTCTTAGGTTTGCTATGGATATGATACAAAGAACGCCAAATGAGGCTGACGAAATTCAAACTTGAACGATGACAATGAAAGATCAGTTTATTTGTAGAGTGATGTGATTACCTGTTCACATATTGCCTCCTGCTCTTGTTCCAGTTCTTTAATTCGAGTATCACTTTGTTTTGTAGCACTTTGCTGTGAAGTAGCAGTTTTGGTCAACTGAATTTCTAACTGATGTATGCGGGCAACCAAAGACTTGCCTGCCTCAGTTGAACTTGGATTAGTCTCCGCTTCCCGGAGATCTCTGCGGAGTTTACGCAACTCCTGTTCGGCGCTGCTCAACGCCACCTTCATCCGTGCGAGTTCGTTGTCCAGTTCTTGCTTCACTGTTGAGCTGGTTGACACCTCAATCGTTCTGCGTTTAAAACGGCAATGGAAGTATACTTACTTAATAGTGATCAGTTCAATGAACGTCTACCGGATAGTAAGCTGACTGACATTGAGTGTGCGGAAAATAGTGTTTCGTTCAGTTCTCTTGCACAAATCACACAATGATGAATCGGTTAAATGACACAGCATGGAGTAGGCATCATCAAAATAAAGTGCTGTTACACAACTGGAACGCCACTGACCATATGTTTATTATTGGTGGCAAGGTGCTGGAAAATGATGATTACTACACCAGCAGGGTTAGTGTCAACCCTTCCGCTTGTGGTATTTTTGTTGAGGTGTCCACGAGGAAGGCAAAAACACGTGATGCATTCGCCTGTCTTTGTCACCTTTGACGTTGCACAGGATTCACTTCAATATTAAAAGCAGAGTTCACTATGCGTGTGTGTACTCAATTTTGCTCTATGAAACTAACATCTGGTCCATTCATGCAGAAGGTGTATACAGACTCTCGGTATTCGCTTACCATTGTCCCTGCCATTTAGCCCGTATCAAATGGACAGACTTCGTAAACAACGCGATAGTCCGTCGACACGCAACTGAGATGTGCAAGTTCGTGACCGATAGCTGAGATGGTGAAAAATGCGCAGTCGTCGCTGATTGGATCGTGAACTCCGTATGCCGACGGAGCGTCTGCTGCACCGTGCATTGTTCAGAGTGGCTGTTGACGGTTGGAAGAAACCGTGATGCGGTCAAACAGCGGCATGGTCGCGAGCTATGAAAACTTTGACTGTCCGGCGAGCAAAGTTGGTCGATACCTTCGACTTGGTTGGGGAGTTAGCGACCATTTATACCGCTGGTTGGGAACAATCTCTAGTGTGGCACTGTGTCCCAGTCGGTGGTAAGCCCGTATCTGCAGACCTGTTGGCTGTTTCCTTCTTGTGAAACAGATGTTTCTGCTTATCTGCTCTCTTTTTCCTCTTTTTCTTCGTCAACTATTTGCCCTTAGTTATTACTCCGTAACTTAGTGGGCGAACGGCAACTCCAGCCATTGTACCCGGGGGTACGGCTTAGAGCTGGAAGTAGCTGAATGGATTAACAGTGTCCCTTACATCTGCAAAACAAGTTGCTCCGAACTTCTTGTCAGAAACGTCATTAAACTACTGTACCAAATATTTTATACTCAGTAGGTTGGACTTAACTAGTTGGGTCACTTACCTTCAATATAAACAACTCTTCGTCAAATATAGGTATACACATGAACAACAGAACTGACTGTGATTCTGAAAACGAAGTTGTAAAGTGAACATTCGTTCTGGCGGTTCAACACTGTCCGACCCCTAACAGCTTACAGCTATCAGTTCTTTACTGCCTTCAGTACGGTATGTAACACTCCCCTTCAATTTTACCACCCAAGGTACATTGAATGAACTTGGTGAGGTGGAACCTTTCTCGTGGTACACAATCGTGCATTTCTACCATCCCGATGATGCCACCTAGAGCTTGTATTACACAGTGGACAGCCAGCCCCAGGTCACTCGGTGCTTGGGGTAACGTTGCAATGTATCCGCTCTCCGACAAGTAAGTTGGAAAGGCTTTTGGAAGAATGAAGAAACTCGGGTTTGGATTCGATATAGGCAACGATAACTTGAATACAGTCGAAAGTATAGGCTATGTGACAGCTACTACGGAACTACATGAAGCGACATTTGTCCCCAAACAACCCTCACATCAGCGTGAAAGATTCAGAACGTGACAATTTATGCAGTACCGCTTTAAGGCAGTGGAACATAAATGTTGTGGATCGACTGCTTGCGTAAAATTATCTGGGTGCGGTAACAACATATCGCGCTCAGTGATGAGGTATAAAGACGTGTGTTGGAAACAGACGACCACGCTACATATCAACTGTTCACACTGCATTGAGCACGTTTTGGGCATGCATACTTCCACACGGATGATCACACTAAGCCTTGTTTGCGCTCGCTAGGTGCGACTGGGGAAAAAAACGAGGTGAACAGTGTATAATTTGGAGCAAGGATATGTAGAAAATCGCGTTAGAGTTGATCTCTGATGGCTCTCCACGGCTGAAATCAGACAGTGTCTCTGGCTGGAAACATTTAAGAGTACAGGCGAAAGCCGAAGTCATTGAAGGGAACACTTAAACTTACGTTATCTCTGCTTTATGGATAAAGACCGGTGAGGACAAACGCTTTGATCAGCCCGTGTTTGCAGCGGTAGTTATTTGTATTCGACTTATTCTAGTCAAAGATGTCTGGATGCTTATAGTTTAAATTGATATATGAACAAATATAGTTAACCACTGCGATCACTTCGAAGTAGTTATACTCAAACTGAAGATGTGAGTGTATACGAGTGTTAAAGGTCGGTACGTTTGAGTCACTGGAACAACTAATATTTAGTAGCTTGTGTACAATACCAGTATGATTGTCCAGACGCAATGGTGTGTTGTAAGTTGCATTTCTCATTTTTAATTCCATGTGACCCAACATACACTACCTCTTGCTAGTGACAAACTGATCAATATAAGCAATATAACCTAGTCCTAACTATATGAATATTCAAAAGGTTCCAAAAACAAAGCAATCAAAATGGCCGACTAATTTTGGTTCAACGCGTAAAATACCGCCATGTTTTTGTATACTGCACTACGGTTATTACTATTTCTCCATTCAATTGTCTGTTCTGCCAGCGTTGCTTGTATTGCAGCTTCAAATGGTAATCAACTCGCACTTTGCTCAAAGCGATAATGCACGTAACATACATATATGTGTATAGTGGAACACCTACTGCTTCAAACTGTGCAACTCCGCTTCTTTTTGTAGCAAATTAGCTTTGGACTCTTCCAGTTGTTTTTTACATCCGTTGTGCAGCTCATCCAAACGTTCCAATTCCGTTTCTAGCCGCAATAAGTCTGACTCTAGAGCGGCTCTACTGCGTCGTCGTCGATCGCGATATCGCGTACCGTGGTTCGTGGTTAGAGCAAACGTCTTGCGCCACGTGAGTCCTGAACCAAACTGATCGGGTGAGGTCTCTTCAGCCGAGTCCCCGGTTTTGTTACCACTATCAGCTTCCTCCTCTTCAGCGGCGTTGTAGTCATCGTCCGCGTCACCATCCGACGATGCCGATTTACGATGCAGACCTTCCGAATGGAATCGCCTACCACTACCAAGCTTTTGTTGGAGATCGCACAATCTGGTGGCAAGCTCATCACGCTCAGCCTCAACCTGTAGAGGAAAGACGTCAGTAAAGTGGTTGGACTGTTTAATCAGCCAGCTTGGCCGGTCAGTCGTTCATACAGGCCTAGACCTCCGGGAAATGAACCGGTAATTAGATTCAAGGTCAAGGTTATAAAATCTACCGGTTGAAACAGGCGTGAATACGAAAACTACTTACGTGCCATAATTCAACAGTAAGTTTTTTAAACGAGGAAGCTCCACAAAACTACTATTACGTGTGGACTGTAATGACAATCAAAACTAATTCGCAAATTTTATTTCAAGGACTAAGACAGTTCCGGGACTCAGATTTCAAGCAGAGCTCTAATTGTCTTCATTAAGTGAAAACGTGTAGAGCTTCCTGAACAATTTTCAGCAGAAGGTGTCTTAAACTACGCCTATCGACCAAGTCTTATAATATGTTAGACCTCCACGGGGAGACCATCGACTAATGACAGCAATCAGTCAGTATCAACGAGAAGTATTATTAACGGAAACTTGTTCCGTGATGCTTAAATCACTTTTTAAACTCAGACTATTCACGAAAACAACCTAGGATACTCACAACCTCCAGTTAGTCTAAAACGGTTTTCTTAGAACTTAAGCTTATGCCTCAGAATTTGGATATAAGACTTGCATACTGATTCAGATACGAACGAACAAGTACTGCAAAAATACCTATTCAGGCTGATTACTTGACGAACTCCTTGTCGGAGGTAATGTATAATTTTAGTTTTTAATACAGTGTAGTACAGCAGAGTTTAATTTCCACTTTCAACCATAGACGTCACACAGTTATGCTCCGGTTTCAGGAGAATTTAATAAGGACCAAAGGCCACAAGACTACGATGGGTAGAGTGTGGAAAAATACCAGATATACGATAAAAAGAGACGGTCAGATTTGGGATATATGACTGTGAATGGTTACAACTATTAGCAGTATATGTGACTTGGAAACATCAACCTTAAGAAAGCTGTTCGTCTTCAATTATGCAAGGCGTAGTGTGAAAAATGCTTCAAAAAAGGAATTGATGCCCACGAAGCCTTAACTGGGCTACAGTGCCTCTTGGAATGAAAGTCATCAGCTGTCATGAACACCGTTTACGATAGCGTAGGGTCAGGTTGTGTTCAAAGGAACTGAAATAACAATCTTGGTTAGATCGTGAAGCTAACGGAGTACTGACAATCTGATTTTGCCTGTTTTTGTATAACAAGAGAGAGTTGAAAGGTGCACGTTGCAGAAAACGATGGATTGGAACTAAATAATCACGTTCGAAGGGGTGACGCTTTCACAAAAGAATGAAGCTATTTATTGGTTTCCAAACTGAGTTATGTGTTCAACCCCTCAGACTTTTTAAAAGAAGTAAAAAGGTTTTCAACGATGTATCGCCTGGCCACTTTGTGCATTGTTCAGTAGGTTATTCCTCCGCGTACAAATCTAAAGAAACCGTAAATCACCCATAAATGCAAACACTGATCCAAACATGCCCCTGGTAAGTTTTTAAAAATAATCACTTTTACTGTGAGATCAAAGAGCTGAATAACAGGCCTCACTTGTTCACATTCTCGCTAGACTGTTTGAGAGGGTTAATTCTGAAAGCGATTCGATATTCTTCGACCC
>QNGE01000714.1:45909-86160 GCA_008508345.1 Paragonimus westermani | reverse complement strand
TGAAAACGGGAATGACTGTTGATAAGCACCAATCACGAGGTACCTCTTCAGTCTCCCAGATCGTCTGCAGAAGTTCTGTCAGTTCTGATAGCAACCTCACTCCACCATCCTTGAAAAGAGAAGGAGAGAGGAGGTCTGGTGGGGATGAGTTCGGTTCAGTATACAAAACCCGCCATCACTGTAGGTCAGGAGAAACCTGACTTTATCCATCCAAAGTCAGTAGGTTAAACGTAATTCACTAAACCAACAATGTCGGATGAGTAGATTGACAGGCAACACCTATTCGACATCCGGTTGTGTCAGAGCCTGTTGTGCCAGATGGTCCTCAAGTTTCCAGCTGACCGACCCAAGTTCCTCTGGAGGTTGACCACGGCATTGCCACAGTTCAGTGGTTTGCTGCAATGAATGGTTGCTGCAATGACTGGTTGTTGGCATTTTTTGGCTTACTGAAGTGCGTTAAGGTTGTTCGACCGCACGCTGTTGGACTCCATAATTGGTTATGTTCAGGCTATAACCGGTCTCACATTTTCCCCTCATGTTTTGCAATTTTACCCCTCTCCTTCTACGTCACAACCCATGTTGTTAAACTGTTTTATTTGGTTAATCGAGGCGATTATCTCCTTGTTGATGAACAATTCCGTTCGAGTTAGGCAACAGAAGTTAATTCATCCGTTTGTTACCTGTACTCAACGTCTTCATCAGTTCCTTGATGAATCGTGAATTTCTGTCCATTTTTGTTTACTCTTTCACCCGTTCCTTTGCAGCAGGTTCCGTCGGTCGCGCAATCAGACTTTTTCTCAGAGTATGTGCGAACACCAGTCTCACATGACTAACTCGAGAGGATACGACGTACATTCTGAGTGCACTTCTAGCACAACTCGTTGACTCAGGGCACCAAATCTCAGCCCACTTACTGCCTGACAGGCCATCATTCCAAATGAGTCGAATATCACGTACTGGCTAGCGCTGAAGCGATCAAAATTCGATCAGACAACACGCAGTGGTGCGCTCAGAAAAACCTGTCCTAGATGTGCGTTTACCATGTCCCTCGATACTTACTGGACACTTCCGGGGGTCTATGTGTTCATCTATCTGCCGTTCAGTTTATAACGTTTTGACGCACTCATGAGACAAACAGTTCTTGGTTTTGCTCATTCGACAAACACGATGATATAAAAAGTTACATCACTGGCCGAAGGATGAACAACCAAACTGCTCGCCAAACTGCCGTTTGTTGCTGTTTCCTACTTTTTTGCCGTATCAATCATTCTTCTCTATCACCTGCAAAAGGAAGCAGATTTGAAGTGTTCAGTCAGCCCAACCAGCCTCTGTGGCTGTCTTTTGTTTCCTGTTGGCTCTTCAAGCCGTTCTCTTATACAATGAGAAACTCGCCCTTTGTCCAACCAACACCGACCTTGCTTTTTATCGGTGTAACGGCTAGTTTGTCCCTAGCACTCCACTCATCCTATATATTGACTCTTCTCTCGATCTGATCGTTCCACAATTTTGAACTACGTTGGTTATGCTGTTTTCTGTTCATCTGACACCACACACTATTCAGCTTACTGGTTCTGTGCAGTTTCCGTGAGTATTCACAATTAGATTTTATTACATTAGTTTTCTTCGTTATTGTTCTATTTTACACTCTATTTAACTGTCAGCTTCACTGCTGTCTCAAACTTTTGAGATCTGAACCGGCTGATTTACTTGCACTAATTAAACTATTTCGTGTTACTCATTTGGTCCACCGATATCGACCTGTTGCTCGCAGTTAGAATTCAGAAGTATTCATGTCGACTACGCATTACCAATCGATTCTGGAACCGTACAGGATCAGCAGTGAAGAAGCAGTCAGCCATTCTTCACTGCTTCTAGTCAAGTGATTTTGTTGCTTGCTGAAGTGTACTTATGAATTTGATGGGGTGTGGTTGGGGATAATTTCAGCATATCTTCACATTTGTTGTCCGCATACTTGTGGCGGCTAACGTTCCCAACTCATTTAACACGATTCATTGTACTAGATTTCTTCCGGGACCGTTTAACGCATAACTAGATATACAAGCATCCCTTGGCTTTCTCTAATCTGTAGCATTCCTTCAAGCCTCCAACTTCCTTATGGCAGTCTAGAGTCAAGATAATGCGTGAAATATTTCCCAATGCATATTAAACCCAGCCGACGTGATTGTCTACGGCTGTTGATGCCACTGAATCACTTCTGTAAAATCCACTGCAGCAGTTCGTGTACACAACCGTATTCAAGAGCATATAGAGTGTAACAATCTAGAGCTGAGGACGAAAGATGTAAGAATGAATGTGAGGTGATATAAGACTGTAGGGCAACCATAACAACCAACCGTTAAGAGATGAAGGTGCTGCACTTTGATTGTGTGGATCGAACGGGGGATTTGTTTTGGCCATTCCAACCTCAATTCATAACTTGCAGTTCCATCAGTGGCGTACAGACTGCAGATAAACAGGGGTTACTTAGAACAGGCTGTTCGTGGTTATTGCCCTGAACGTATTTGCTGCGAAACAGTGATACTACGCATATAATATTGTATCGAGAAGTGAATAATGAGTAGTTGAGGTTAGTTAAATAATTTCCTCAAACCTGTTGTCTCACCATTGGCACTTCTGTGTTGGCAGAACCATATTCCGAAACGGTGGGGAGATCGTTGGGTTGGTCCGGATAAGACCTGCTGGGTTGGTGGACATAGCAATCAGTATGCGCTAAGTATGACTGTAAAGGCCAAAGTTTGGTATGCTTTAAGGCCTTTTAGGTTATCACTTTCAAGTCAGTATTTCGTTACATTCTCCATTCTTGGTTGAACTCATCAGACGTAGGAGGGACCGGGTATAGATTCCAACCGACAACCGTCACGTTAAGAAACAAACTCCTTGTCTACGTGAACGGTGGGATTCACTCAAGACGATCGGTTTAAAATAACTAGGTTGCTTCAGATAACCTCTTTGGGCAGAATGGACTTACACCATTTGATAATCAGTGTACGCCGGTTATCTTGGAGGTCACAGCAGTCACCTTATGGGCAGACAGCGTTTTCGATCGTGCATGTGTTGAGCTTGATTGTGATTAGCTTAGAGTGATGCGCGTTGTTCTCGCACTGGCTTGACGTGCGGTCGAGGCAGGTGATGTTGGTATTCGGACATACGTTGATCTAACGCTCACACGGTCTTCGTTTTTCCTGTTCTTCGGGAGATTTAAGAATATGTCACGTTATGAATAGGTTAAGGATCAAACAAGAAAAGAACAGAAGCCCTTAGCCAAAAAGTATGATTTAAGATGGCAGTAATCAACATTTAAGTTACCGTCGACAAGTGGTTACAGTATGTGGGGATCGACGGGGCACTGTTCAACCACCCCCAAAATAGAAAGAACCAGATAACGGAATTCATCCGGCCTTTCAATATAGGACGCTGACATAAAGGCAACTCCGTCAATTGCCAAACTTAAACTAATATAGCACTTCATGAATCATAAAGACGCGCAGGCTATCACGAATCACATTACTGCGTAGTATCCCTGTGAAAGGACTAGAAGCTAACTGAAGTGAGTAAATTCCGTAGATCAATTGACAGACACAAACTGTCAAAGTTCACGACGTCGTCAGAGGTGTTGCAAACTATGAAGCACAACGGGCTAATTATTTAGCAAGTTGTTAGAAGCTGATAAACAGTTTCTTCTGAGTACCGGAGAGTAATGCATGAGGAATCCTGTAAAAGTCCTCCACCCGCTTAACGGTAGTACATCTTAAAAATTTAGGCCTACGAAAGCCAGCCTTCTATCACACCCAAGTCGCATTAAATCAAATATGTTGTGAAAAATTTTCAACCTTCGTTGGTTGTCTATTTTCAAGACTGCACAAACAATTTCTCTCGCTACGTGTTGATAACCCCGTAACCACATGGCACTAATAATGAGGCTGGTAGAAAAACTTAGGTGAACCACAGTAAAATTCAAAATTCGTTCAGACAATTTCGGTTAGTTCACTCACTTTGGCTATTTTTTCTGTGGCGAGTTTCAGATCACCTTTCAGTTGATCACAAAACTCTACACTTGATCGTGAAATCGCCATTTCAGCTTCCAGGTGTGTTCGTGATTTGGCAGCCTCCTTCTCCGAGGATAACTGACTTCGGAGACGAGCAGACTCGCCCTCGGCTGCAGTCAAAGCCACTTCTAATTCAGAATATCTGGCACGTGGAAATAAACGAGCATCCAAAAATTAAGTGTATGATACCATCCAAGGAACAAAATCGCTCCAGGCACGATAGTTGGTGAGTAAATTAACAGTGTACTAGGTGAATGAATGAATTGCGTACACTGACAAATCACAGGCGTAAACATCTTTCTGTCAATAAAGCAGTTGGAACCATTCAAGGCAGCAAGCTTAATTTCACGCTGCGAAACAGAAACCTGTTTTTCGCACACGAAAAATGTTATGTGACTATTGGTATGGAGTCGCTGGTGCTTTCACGCTGTTACTAAAGTTTAGTTCCATAATTTAACAAGTGAGGTGAAAATGAGGTATCAGCCGATGATTGTTTACGATGTGTGCACAGTTGACGATATTCTGCTTCTCCGATAAAGAACGCCTTGTCGTGAAAGTATGGATCAGCAAAGAACACAATATAAGAGCATTGACCATTTACGTGAACCGTGTAGGACGGCACAGATCAGTGAAAAAGAATCTGTATGAAGATATTCTGCACGGAGTTAAGAGCATCCAGTACATCTTATGTAGTTGTGATTGGTGGTGTTCATGTATGCTTTAGCACCTCATCCCGTGATAATACTTCTTTTTTCCACTGTTTATTTCGCTATTATCATATTGGATTCTTTTCTGCTCTTTGCCCCTATTACCGGTATCCAAACTTGCAACGCGTTAACTGCAACTATAGTATGCCGATACGGGAATTGAACAAAAATTGTGCTGAAATGAACTGGAGCTCTCTGATAATTGGGAACAGTGGTGGTGCTGTTCCTAGCTCGGGTTGAGGATTTAGGTACTGGGATGTTGACCGAACTTGACATTTACGTTGCAACCGTGATGAGACATTTGGAACCTAAATACCAAGCCCGGTGAACACCTCAATACGTATAATTGAAGTTCACAATAGTGTTGTGTTCCATTAGCGCTCCAGTCATGAATGTGTCAAAAACGAACAGTCTAAACGTTGTACACGCATAACATATTGTGAGGCAAAAGCACTACTGATTCGATCTGATGAGATACTGGAGTCGCAGCTGATAAGTTCTACGTCAGACTACAAAACTCATGTCCAAACCATATAAATCCGCACCTTTAAACTAAAAACGAATCTGCGAAAACTGTCTGTTACCTACAAGAATGGGGTGGTTGTGTGCACCAGCACCACCCTCATTTCCACTCTACAGGCTTCGCACAAGACATTGCAGTGGTGAATTGACACGTCTCCATGGCATAACTATAGAATAAACCATACTGACTCCCAGCGTGAGTTATCAGATCACAAAAAGTGAACCAGTCAGCCTGAATCGCTCGCAGTGGACTGACCACAATTTACTGAGAGTATATGTTAGTTCACTCATGATCAGGAAAGTATTCCGACAGGAATTTTTAATATCATCGGATCAGCTACCTCATTGCTGAACTTAAAGATCAGCTTAAAATCAAATGACGGTATGAACATGTGAATTGATGTGGAAGCCCAAAATTGCCCATGGAAGGTGAGTTTTGAAGGCAACACATGTACAAAATACTTCCTGTACAGTCTGTTGGCCATGATAACGTGCATTGTGTAACGCCTCTGTACATGCGTGTACCTTCATTCAGACCAACTTAGGTAATCATGTGGCAGCTTAGTAATGATGTTGGCCCGATCGCAAATTCCCACCACATCCACGTGTGTAGGTGACTGATTCTCGATTTCAATCCAGCCGTTACAATATAGGTGCTACTTCATTAATTCTCTTTGAACCCACGGGTTACATTGCTGGTGTATTCAACTGCTGACTAACAACCAAACTGATTTAAGATCTATAGGTAGTCGTGAGCACCTTGTGTATTGCGGTGGATGACAAATTTAGACTGTTTCGGATGAAATCAGCAGGTGCAACCAAAAGGCACGGTGTTGGTGGCAACATCCCTACAATCACAGAGAGCTTTTTACAAGTTAACAAATCGGTAACACTCATGGGAAACCACTGGAACAAAACAAACCGTGTGAACCCTCTGCTAAGGAAACTGAAGAGACGATACAAACAACTTCCCACACATGTGAATTGGCGCTTACCTTTGAGAAACTTCTTTCAGTACTTCATTTTCTTGTCGCACTGTGAGCAAATCTGTTTTCAACTTATCTAGTTCACACTGAAGAGTATCTACCATATGTGCTTGGTTGACCACGTGTGCTTCACGACTTCGAAGTTGCGTCAATTCCAGTTCTGCACCAGCCAGCCTCGTAGTTGCTGTTTGTATTGCCCCACCAAGTACACCGACCTCCTTCTTCAGGAGTGTCAACTCATCCTCCGAGCCACCGTCATCATTTGCAGCTCCGCGTAGAACCTGTGGTAAAGTACTATGAATGATTAGTTTGTTTCGTTTGAATTCTCGTATACTTTAGTCAATGCCAAGTCCAAATTGGTTGAGTTGTCTGCAAATTTTGATAACTGAATAAGGCAAAACAATGGAAATGTAGCATCGTTCTACTATTACTTGTACACAATAGTTTGCAGGCTACGGTTACACTGATGTTGACTGTTTGAATGTAGACATGAGTTTCACAAATTAGGCCGCAATTCACTGGCCCTTTCACCACTGAACCGCGGTTGTATTCTACAGATGAATACAAACTATTAATCAGTATCACTGCTGTACTGTTGCCAACGTCGATGCTTCAAATGACGGTAGGTGATGGGAAGTTTCATCAGGTAAGCTTTTGAATCATCAATACTTGTGCACTGTTATGTTTGATACACAGTAGCAGTGGCATTCGTATGAACTTCGTACCCCAAATGCGTCCATTTAGTGAAGCGTCATACTGTGATGTAACCACTTCCACCTACTTGTACTAAAATCGATTATGCTCATGTCGATTTCTTAAAACTGGTGACCACGTTACATCCTTACTGAGTCACTCCCACCCAATCAGGTCCAACGTGATGGTAGCCCGTTGGACAACTGATTGAGACATCTCAATTGTGCCTCAGGCACAACAAAGTTGCAAGCAAAAGGCCAACTTATTCCGCATTAGAACGAAAAGCTTTAGAGTAAAAACACTACCAGCTGATACCTACCACTAAGTCTTCCAACTGCGTCTTGATCCGACCATGCTTGACGCAACACAGTCATGATCTTGATTGACAATGGTCACTGACCAATAGGCACGAGTTTGTAATGTGTTCTATCATGTGACCATCACAACAGCCAGTCGCTTGCGTGGAACACAATCATCAGCCCATACACTCTGCTGGTCGCGACTGTGTACACTCTTTGCGACCTGACTCCAAGGTCCTAATCGCGAGGTCATCGACTAGAATTAGCAGGTAGTAGTGTCCACTAGAGATGATCACAAATCACAATAGAAAGTGATGGAGCCTTCAGACGTGATAATCCTGTCGTGTTTGTTATGACGTCAATGACGCAATGGTCAACAAGGTTGTTTCATGAAAGCATGGCCTGAATTCAATCCCTGGTCATAGCAATAATATGCATTACTGACGAGCTGCAAGAGCGAAATTTCAGCCTAGTGCCTCTTTCTGAAAAGCGTGTGTAGGTGAAAAGTGGTCTCAGCTGTAAATGAAGTTGAATTCAAATTAACCAAACTCCAGACTATTTATCGGTTACCCAACTGCAGTTTGAGCGACCTCAGTGGCGAAGTACTCTGGAAGTAGTTCACTTCTAACACCTTAAATGATTCACCTGAATTAATCAGAAGAAGACGGTTTGGAGGATAATCTGTTCTGAGCCATTCATCATCGGGGCCATTACATAACAGTTTATCCCTCCGTAATTACCAAGTCATAAAAATCGGAAGCAAGTTGCTACATACTTACGTCAAACAATTTTTGTTCAGAGAGAAACATGATGCATAGAGAAATGAATATGTACATATGTGCAACAATTCCTTTTCTGTCTAGAATGGCCATTCTTGGAAGCAGTATCATCAGTAGTACTTACAATCTTCTAAGACAAATAATTGGTCTTACCAAGTTTACCTTGCACAGTTCTAATTGCATATTCATTATCTTCAGCTCTGAAGCTATGAGAGGCAGTTGTTAAGATGGGAGCACATAAATTTTTACCTCTAAAGTTTGTCTCCAATTCAGTTTGGCTCGCCCGGAACCAATAAAAAGTAATTTCGTTCTGTAAGGTGAGCAGTCGTATACATTGATATGCTTAAACGAAAGTCTAACACACTCTGTTCCACTACTGACAAAATGCACCTTTGCGATCTGGTCACAAGCTAGAAAGTGCCACTCGGATATACACCTAATAACCCTATCCGAGGCATCAGTCTCATTCAGTGATGCAGATCCTTACGATAAAGGTATAAGAACGGCTCTAAACGCCATCTTCCAAAATCACTGATACGCAACGTAGCCTATGGAGACTTTACGCATCAAACTCGTATGATACCTTTGTATTGTTTCGTTACGATCCAAGATACTATTCGTACATAAACGTTATGGCATAATATGTGCAAATGTACAATGATGTGCAATTACTTCAGGTGCAAAAACTAACCCCTATCGACTTCACAGTATTGACAGTATTCCTCAGAAACAGTATACACTTGAAGCTTTGTCAACAGGTTAACAAATGAGAGCTAAGTAGTTCGGGAACGTTGGTTGAATCACGGCTATTCCTATCTTAATATGAAGAATTTCGAGGAAGCAAAGAATACATCAAGCCGAGAATGTGGTGCGAGTTCGTTACAATCTCGAACATCAATTTGAAAAGCTCACAACAATGACGAACTGTTACAGAAGAACCAAAAGGACCAACCTTCATAGCCTCAGTGAGAAGACTGTTTTCCTTCGATAGTTCGGCAACTTGATAATCAGTAGATTCTTGCAGAGAGATAAGCGCTTCTCGAGCTTTTTTTGTCTCTGATTCGGCAGCACGTCGCTCTGTCTCCAACTGTTTTATTCGTTCCGTTTGTGTAGCAACCAATGTTTCTAGACGCTGAAGCTGTTATCAGATACAACAGAAAATAAGTTCGTGCCATTTGTTCTGGATATATGAAATGAAAATCGGAAAGTCCTGTCCTTGGGATAGTTGTAAAGCGAATTGTAATGGTGCAACACAACTAGAGACAGGATAATGAAATTTGCTGTAACCGTTCTATGGGAGGTCGCTGGGTGAACGGAGTGTGATGTGTTTTATCTATCAAAGAAATTACTGATAGTTAATCAGAATGGTGTCATCATCATATCACCCTCAATAGGCCGTTTAGATCAAGCAGGTCAACAAACCTTTTCAGCTAGAAGTTGATTGGCTCGTTTGAACTCTGCCAAGCCAGCTCGAGCATTAGCGAGTTCCTCAGTGGATTTTGCGGCGGCAGCAGAGGCACAATCATGGGCAATGGAAAGTTCTGTTATAAGCCTGCGATTATCCGCTTCCAGCCGGTCCAAACGAGAGGCCACCGATTCGGCTAACTGTGTGGATAAGTTCCCAGTAACTCTGTCACACCCGGAGGCTTGACTCACTTCTCGCTGACTCTCGGACATATCGTTATCGCTGAGGTCCAAAGCAATATTATCGGTTCTTACTCGTGAATCCTTAACTGGCTGAAAATTGCTGTTGGAAATGGTTTGAGCGAGTGTACATTGCTCAAGCCGTAGTCGACCAAGCTCTTCTCGAAGGGTCTTTAGTTCGTCCAAATCAGCACTTCGAAGCTACAAGGACGAAACAACGCAACACAGAAAAGTTTTAAAACGAACAAATGAAAAAATCAATTAGGTCACACAGTCAATCGAATTTGGAAGCCTACACACAGCCAGCCGACGAAAGGAAGTAAACGTTTGTTGTAACATGCAGAAAGTTGTAATAAGCAAAGGAGTCTGCCAATTCCAAAGAGAGAACGATTCCGTATTGAGTAGTGAACTCTGTATATTACTGTTTTGTTGTAATTTGAACTGCAACATTCTTTACATTCCCAGGACATACAATTTTTAGGGTGAACAGCACATTAATAGAAGAAAAAATCCCAGTGAGCAATGGAAAAACGGACCGACTTATCAAATATTTACTGAAGATGGTTATAGGCAAATTCCTCATTAGAAAATGTCAGCGGAGTCACCAACTACGAGACACAAAGCACAAAAGCTGGTAAAAGTAGGTTGTAAACCGTACCTGCTCAATTTCAGCCAAACGAATCCGCGCCTTGGCAAGTTCTTGTTCCAGAACAACTCGCTTTATTGTTACATTATCTTCATCATTAAGGTCGTCCGCCTGTTTGCATCGCTCTTTTGTCAGCATGGCTAGATCACCCGAAAGTTGTTCGCAACGCGCCTATGTAGAAGAACCCGACACATGGCATAAGTCACAAGGTAACTACTACTGAAAAAGGCAGAATAGCACTACCTACCAGGAATTGTCCGACTGTCATCCACGCAACCGGAAAAAATAGATTAAAATGTCTGAGTTCAAAGTAGAGGATTATATTATCACGTTATTTCATAGTTGTATGCCATTCGGAATAGTTAACTGACGAAGTTCCCTTCCAATGGTTGGCGATTTTCGCTAAGGGTGCAGACCATGCGTCTTATGCCATTACGATTGGCTGATTCGAATGATGCATATACAATAATGTGATTGACAAGTGGGAAGCAATTAGTTGTTACTGCTTAACGAGTGCTCGACAAATATCAACAGCCTACCTCTCATCTCTAACTTGCCAACCGATCAGATGTGTGCCCGTAGCCGACTCCGAAGACAATAATTCGATCAACCTGATGTATCGATTGGTACGTAGGTAAGAATTGGGGACGCCATATGGGATCCATGTGATGGCTTGTTTCTGAGCTTTACATGGCACTGAGACGCAAATGGGCTTGACCCAATACATACTGACGAATGTCAAGAGTGTATTTCTAGGGCGAAACGCCGAACGCAAGGGTTATGCGTAACGAAAACAGCAGACCACTTCAGTAGAGATCATATATCACGTCTTAGTCAGGAAATCGTTAACAGGGCTCTGTAACTGAAACCACTGTGTACGTAGATCATCGGGTAATAGGTCTATATGAATTTTGGTTAAAATGGCATGCAAACGAATAATCAGAGAAATTCTTCCCCAATCAAGCCACTGTTGTAGTTGCAAGTAGTATAAGTTATAATTGAAATAAGCGTATGATTGGTGGCTTGTACTTCATGATACAAATAGTTTCACCCTGTGACGAACGTGCTCAGCGGGCCCACCGTTGCTACCCATCGACAGAGTGCGCAAAGTAATCTGAACAGGTTAGGACAGAAAGAAAATCTTCAGTTCACCCTCGGTAGGTTGGACATGCCCATATGATTGGCACAGGTACGCTCTAAGTGCTCGACCTGGTGATCACAGACAAAAACTGCAGGACATGATACGGTTGAGCATGAGATGCGTGGCCTATGGGGTAATTCGTTCGTAATATCCAAATAATGAGCCAAGTGCGGTGTGCTGTTAGAACCAACGTTTCTGTTATGTTCTGTCTAACCAGCTAAGAATGAAAAATGTCCTGAAACAGCCACAAGAAATGGTAATGAACAAAAGTAGGATGTTGTCAACAGTGCACATCGTTATGCAGAACAATCAGCCGTCTGGTTATTCAAGTTATGTTACGACCCATCTTGTTTCGCTACCATTTATGCAGCCCGCTATGTTCATATCATGCCGGCCATTCCAATTTTTCTAGCCTACTTGAACCAATGTTCCCACGTGACCCCACCAGTTCCAATGAAACGGCGATTCTAAAGAACGTTGCAAAAAATATGACCCGTTTGTCACCCCACCATACCAGTTCAACTGGGTCACTCTGTGTATTTGTGTATGACACCGCATATCAGACCAAATGAGGTGAACAGATCGTGTGTTCAGCCATTTATTTATCCCAGACGTGCCGGCTAAGTGCTCAAAACTTTCTTTCTATCCACCCTTTGAAGTGATTTTCACGAGATGAAATAAATAAATATTTATTTATTTAAAGTAATCTAAAAAGGGCACATATTGAGTAGTGAACGATTTATTGTGACGTTTCGAATCCGCACTACTATCCGTAATCAAACAAACATATATACATATATAAATACATACATATACATGTCGTCAGTAGACTTGCTAAAACCCAAAGCCTGACTAAGACACAACTTACCTTGTAGTAGTCTAATTCATGTAGGCGTTTTCTCAGTTTAATATTATCTGTCTCCAACAGTTGGACCCGTTCGGCCACCTCCCGTAACGCGTCAACTTCATCTTGCCAGTGCCTAGCGGAATGGGCTGCATCAGCAAGTCGGGCACGTTCCTCTTTCACGTGACCCAGTTCTCGACGTGTCTCACTGAGCTGATCGTGTAACTCATTCAAGTGGTCCACTTGATCCTCACTAGAAGCAAGTTACATGTTAAGGGATTTAACAAAACAATCGGATTTCTCTCGAGTAGTCAGAAAGTTAATAGCATCGCTCTAAGTGTCACTAAGTATATGGCTGACAAAAAATGATGCGCGATGGAATCTCTACTTACGAGTTGTAAACGCAGTCACTGATCCAAGTCACATATGTCACTTGACCGGCAAACCAGAAGAAGGCGTCTTTCCAGTCTCGACAACAGAAGAGACTGCTTCTACCTAATATGTTGCAAAGAGTAAAGATTAACTTACATTGGAATTACGCTACTAACAAGCTGGAATGACATGATTTCATCCAATCGCCGAAGGAGAAATCGAGCTTGAAACCACTGGGATTAGGCAACATTCGCCATTTCTTATGAAAAGAATTTACGGTGACAGGGGTGCCGCTCAAACAAAATGAAGACGTCTAGTTATCGAATGAATCGCAGTTGTCTCTATGGTTGTATCATATTCGTACTGTAGTGTTTCCCAGAACGGAAGCACCAGGCAACGCGTTTGACTCGTTTTGGCCAATCAGCTGTTCAATCGCCTTACATAAGATCTTTACAAGCCCTCACATATGAATTTTGATGGAAATTGAGTGAGGTTAAGAATGCACTCATTGTAAGTCAAAGCCAGAAAGCGTAGTTCAGGTGTTATCGAGAATGGCACGTTAAACAGATGACTGAATGAAGATACAAAAAAACAGAAAATGGCATTCAACTGTTACCATTTGAACCGGTTGCTCACTGATGAAAACGACAAGCGATCCAGACATATCATTATCCAGAGCACATAGCCCAGACCATTCTAATGAAGATTACACAATGGTCGACCCGATTGGAGATTTGGCGGTAGCTGAAATAACCTGAACGGAACTGGTCATGTTTAGGTGAGGTATTATACAAGGGGATTCACTTAGCCCGTTTACTTTATGATTAAGCACAAACCTAATATCAATAGATCAAATTAATCCTTACTGTAGACCTGAACCCAACTGAAAAACGAGTAAGAAATGTATGATAATTTTTGGTCCAAATTGCGGGACATTCTAGATTCACTTCCATACACATTCACCGGACTGTGACTCCTAGCAAATGAGAGGAAAAGTGGTTGGTTTCATCTGTATGGCGGGTGATAGCGCGTTGACCCTACTTGCACCATATGAGGAAAATCCCTTTCCGTGCAACCATATATATTAGTATGAGGGAATAAATACTTAGGGACATTCGAAGCATATCGTATAAATAAAATAATCCACGGACATTAAACATTACGGTACTCAAGGAACTAAGAGAATCGATTAAATAGTATCTGCCCTTGCGAAACCTCACTCGAACAATTGATTTGCGCGTGCCCTCATGTCGTGAATACGACTCAAACAGTTTGTTTCAGTGACGCACAACTGCTCACAAGTTTGCTGACCTACCATGGACTTCAATTGACCACTGCCAATAAAAAGCGTCTGCTTCCGCCCAGAAATTCAGGAGGGCGAAGCATAGCACACTACAAGGGCATAACCGTCTGAGCCTACATCCGAACAGTTATAGTAACCGGGCAGATAATGACCCACAAAAGTTCAAATTGGAAGTAGTTGGTAAGGGCACTTTGAGTAACATCCCACAGGATTAGTTGAATTCAAAACGTAGATGATGGAACCATAATATTTGACTGTTAAAAGTGTGAGCTGGTCAGGGCCTTATACTTATTGCATTGGGTGACACCGATGTACCTAAGTACGGCAACTGGTGAACGTCCCCGTAAAGTCCGGGAGATGTCTCCACATGACGGCTATGCATACTTATGTAAAAGCTTAAAAGCCAATCGGACGACATGTACGATTTCCTAGCACATGTCAGACTTGACTGCAAAAGTGAAGGCCTCATGGTAAGTGCACAGGAGACCGCCAAACGTCTGTAGTAGTTGGTGAGGAATACCCTTAGGCGTGGAGCACATGGTTAGCTGACAACCATGGCTGCGTTTTACGTAGTATATGCGTCGACCTGTTTTAACGCTCACCCTACTTACGCATACGTGAAAAGGCCTGTAGGCATGCAAGATGACAGAAGGCTGAGAATTATGTTTGCCCCTGGGTGAAAAGTTGTGTAGAACCCGATCGTTGAATTTTCGCCAACAGTCGGAGTTAATAGACCCGACCTAATGTTGAAGGACGAGCACAGTATCCTGGTATCAAAAGGCAGCGTTGTTCACACTAGCGTAAACGTGTCCACAGCACTGCCCGAGAAATCAAGTACCAAGTGTTGGCAGGCGTCCAATCTCACATACACTTTTTTAAAGCGGTCACTGTGCTGTTTATTACTGTGGAGACATTAGAAACGTACATACAAAGGATGGTGGAAAGTATAGGAAAGTTTTCACACACGGATGAGGCCAGTCAAATACATGTAAGGACAAGTTTTAACAGCATATAAGAGAACCTTAACAAAACTGCACAATGCGGTAATAAACTGTTCTCAAAAAACAGTCAGACGCAGTGGTTAACATCCGCTTATTCGCATCGACCTGGTCCTTATAGTCCTTCCCCAGTGTGTTTGTATATGTTTCAAAAGGGGAGTACACGGATCCCGGTGTGCGATTGATGTGGACGAATGTGGATGGGTTATTTGGTTTCAAAATGACCCACTCTGCAAAATCTATCTGCTTAGTGCCATTTTCGTCCATATGCCAGAAAGCACCGAGTGTCCGTTTGCTCATTACTGATTGAAATTTTCGTTTGTCTGCTTGTATGACAAGGTGGCTATGGTGTGCAGATGCTAGATGAACAATCACTCAATTCAATTCGATTCCATGGATATTTTTCCCTAAATAAGTCCTACTGAATTCGATATTGCCAACTCGAATTTGTTCCCCACAGTTCTGTCTATTTAGACAACGCCTATTGAACTCCTAATTTCTATTCAGTAAATGCCCATCAAACATGCCTCTTCAGACTGAATTGACCAACGCGGCGAAAACCTTCACCTGAACCTTTGAACCTCGGTCTACGAATTTCTTTCTTTTAGAAAATTACCCTTCTCCACTTCCGGTAATTTTGTGTTAATTGTGCATTCGTGTGCTAGCGACAATGCTTGCCATCTTCATCGTGGTTGCTTGCTTCATTTCCATTTCCAAAACGAACCTAAATTAACAATAAGCATGTAAAAGTGAATGGGGCTCGTTGGACAGCTATTCATCTTGATGACGGATAGCGGCCAAATGGATCATGACAAGAAACTTTACGAGTTCCGTCTTCTGATCTCCCCTAGACAGCAATTCTTTTCTTACAGTGTGGTCAACCATTGCAACGACCTTTCTCTTGAAGTCATTGGTTGTTCCTCCGAGGATTGTTTTAAAAAGTTATTGGATTTCCACTCAATTAGTATCTTGTTAAGTCCCTAATCCTATTCTGTTCTTGGTACTCGCTGTGTCATACCCTGTTCTCCATTATTGTCTTTTATAACATCGGACGTCCGATGGATAGTGGAACACATAAACTGACTGGGACCGGGGTCTCCAACTTCGAACCCGTGTATTGATCGCTGAAATCGTTGAAAAAAGTGTCCACTGTCAATTTAACAACCAATGCAACACTGACTTGGTTGATACAACAGTGAATAGATCGCAACCGTGCGAAAATGAAAGTAGCTGCTTTGGAAATAGGTCATTTCCAATAAAGGTAGTCCCATCACCTTGCTAAAGAAATCTGGTATATCCCGTAGACCGGAAGAGATCCTAACTGATGGAACAGCGCAATCATATAGATAGTCTGTTTACTGGACAGCCATATAAGTTCCTTGGTGCAATTTAGAATGAGTAGCAAACAAATCGTAATGGGAACCACACATTTTGAAACACTTTCGTCGGCGCACAGTGTAGAATTATTTTTCCTGCCTCACGTAAACTCGTGTGTTCATCTAGGTCATTAAAAAAATGCACGTCCACAAAGTGCACGTTGAATGTATGTGGATCTCACAGATTGTGTAAATTAACCACAACATCAAAAACTAGTCACTGGAGAAGTGGCATGAGAGTCAGTTGTTAATGAATACGGTTCACGTACCGAATAAACCTGGTTGACGAAAAACAAACTGGGATTCTATCACTACTCACTGTACCATTAGTCGGTAATCCGGCTGGGCAAGGACAGAGTAGGATTTAGTCATCTAAACACCTGGCTACAAATTAGACTACCGAATGGTTGTGATGATCGATGCTCATCGTTTCCTGACGGACCCTATCACAGTTGAGAATAGCGCCCAGATGTTTTTTCCCAATGTGACAAATTTATAAGCACCTGTTTAACTTTCAGCAAATTTCATACTATTTATGAACAAAAATCAATGTGTTCACCAAACACTGCTGTGAGGATCACACGAAGAACGCTATATGAAGCGACATGGTGGACCAATGGTAGGACAAACTGTTCAGTTAGTAAACATTATACATAGGGTCCGCCGAGCGTAACGGCTCTATACCACATCAAGTTCCCAGTTTTATCCATAAGGAGAAATTCAGTCAGGGTGGAACGGATTAATGAATATAAAAGTGACGTGACACCCGAATGAGTGAAGTGTATCGTACACAGCGAACAGATGACTGGTGCTCAATATCAACTTAAGACCAACCTTAAACGGGGTGGTCACATTAAATGAAAACCAGGATGCAGTGCCTTATGCTGAAATAGTGGGGACCTTTCTGATGTCATTCGTTCCATAGTAACTTAAAAGCTCACCTCGGACCATGATTCTGCACCGTCTTCCTGAGGTTTAACAAACTCAGTTAACACAGTACACTCATCATTATCATCATCGTTGACACCACACCAGTGACTCTCACTGATGCACAACTGCCATAACAATCAAGAACAAAGCAAACCCTGACCAGAAGGAAAAAAAGATGGGAAAGGGACATAACTGCTAAAGATGGCTACGTCTAAATTCAAACATTTAACAACAAGGTGCCTGCAACTTATACTCAAACGACTGGCCAAACAATGACAACGTTCGGGCCAGTGATCCCGATTAGTCATCATCTCATCTAACGTCTCCAGTCATCGATTATATGAGTCGCCAGGGTTCCAGCCCCGGAGATAAACCCGATCTACACTATTCAAGCCCTTGGTAAATGACTTCATTTCTCTACACCAAGTCATTTGTCCACCTAGCTAATGTGCAGAAGTCTGACAAGTCAAAGTATCACAATCCTCTAGGTTGGGTGTTGGAAGAAGTTTGGCATCTTTTTCCAGGAAAAGTGTAAGTTTCGGTACATTGCCACCCACCCGTTGCCTTGCAGTGTAGGCTGAAAACCCACACTTTAGTTGAGAACTCTAGTCGTTCTTCTGTCTGGGTCTAAGCGTCCTGGCAGTAGCTCAGCCTACATACAACCATGAACCATCATAAAAGTAATACTCCCATACTGTACCGGCCGTCTAGCCCTATCTGTTGCATACAACAGGGTGGACAAGCGAAAGCATGCTGCTGCCGACACCTCCCCTCACTGTTTTATCACATTTAACTCTAAGGCTCATCCCTACCCTAATTTCTAGTAAGTAAACACAGTAGCACTGTGCCCTTAAGTCTCATCTCTTATCGACCAGCCTCAAGCCTGCCCCGTCCTTTGCTTAGACCTAGAATACAAAGTAATGCAGTTGCTTTCAACGTTGGCACTCAAAAACAAACAGGTCAACCGGCCGCCCTTGCACACTGTTCTTTCCACTCAGTGACATAACCGTGCACGTAACAGATCCCGCTCAAATATTCCATTTTCATCTATGCATTAGATATGTATAAATGTGTTTCGTCATAAATGGATTACCTAACTCTCCCCTGTGAACCGGTAGTTTCAATTCGATTGTTCGCGTCTGGCAATCATTTGACATGTTACTAAACTAAAAGTGACAGGTTTGGAACTGTCAAGTAAGACGATGAGCTGCAACACTCAATCAGCATGCAAACCATCTGATTATATCATCCCAAACCTCGATCATAATCGTGAGTTTCGCACGCATAGGTTTTTTATACTTAAGAATAGAAGTCCCTAAACTGAGACTGTTATTATAAGACAATATGGTAGACTTGTATTAATATCAACCAATTACGTACTGATGTCAACAATTAAAACAAAGATAAGGTGACTAAAAGGTTTGTGGAGAATGTAATCTGCAAAGGAATGGTTTGTACCAATCGAATTGATGAAGAGCTGACAAGCGTGAGAATTTCCAAAATGGAGCTGTCAACTTAATCCTGTCACATATGACCTAAATCGCGCGACGTCTGGAGTGAAAGGCCAAGAGTTAGGCCTGTACTTTGTGATCATGGAAATTTGTAACTCGTTACCATAAAACTAACTAACAAGCAAGAGCGAACTAAATGGACTCATTCGTCTCATCAAATGAAACAGGCCTCGCTTACATTTCAGAACGTGCTCGACGCAGTTTGGCCTTCGTTTCCGCTAGTTCTATCGATAGGTGATGTTTATCTGAGCTATCCGGATAGAAAAAATCTGCCGTATCCGGATAAAGTGCGCTCAACGGTTGTGGACTGTCCACATCCACGGAATCTGACGGCATGTCCAGATCAGGAAAACCGGAGTCGTGGCAGAGCAGTTGATTAGAGAGGTCGCATTCCACAGCAAATCCCAACTCTGTATGATTTCGAGCTACAACCCTCTTGACTGGCATCAGATTTGTGGACAACTGTTCCTCACCATCAAAATTCAGTTTGGGCGTCGATGTGGCGCCCAGTTCACCGCGAGTCGGATCGCCCAATGAAACGGTGGAGAATGAGCGTTCGGTTAGACCAAGTTTTCCGACAGACCGAGCTCTACTGCGACATGTGAGACGTACACGGGCTTGAAGCGTGACAAGTTTCGTCTGTAGGGCGTCCAACTGCTCCAATAGGTCACGGATCTCCTAAAAAACAGCCGCAGGGTGGGACATAGGAATAGGTTGAGTTACACTAAATTCCCGTGGTAGTCTCGGTCGTTTTGACCCCTCCTTCCAAATTTGTGAAAAATCAGTCAAAATGCACACCCATTAACAGAAACCGCAAAGCACAAAAAGGTACTGATAGACGTGACATACTCATCTTCATAGCAGCATGTGAAACTGCATTTGTGTGCGCATAAGTGGTCTGAACTAAATGCAATTTCACAATACTTTGTCTCTGTTGGTACATGCGATTTACGAAGTTACAAGCAATGTTTTATTCTCTAGAAACTCCTACCACTTGAAACATTCCAAGCTGTTCATCTCAACAACGGAAGGTGAAGTAAAGACGGTGAACACTTTCGCCTATGTCATCTGCGTTGTTGGGAGCATGTGATCAGGGCACTAAATGTGGCCTACTTTCAAACTCGACGGGCTCAAGAATAAACTCCGTACACCTCTTAGAAATGTCCCTATTATCACCAAGATGAAGCAGAGTAGACTGCGAGACTCATCGATGTGTTGATGCTACCATCATTTTGTCCCAGTGGTTACGGGTTTTCAAACTAACCAACAATCCACTGAACGAGGACAACTTTGTGATCGCTGAATACCGTTATTCAACTACACAACCATGTCTAACGGAAGCAACAGTTCCGGAAACTTAAAGGACACAGGCGTACCTTTCGTCAGTCAACACACTTAAGTGTATCTGACCGATTAATTGGATAGAGTGGACAATGCCTCGTAGGTAAGTGAAATCGTCCGGAAGCGAGTGTGGGCGTGAATGAGAAAAAATAGCGTTGTATACAATCTGAAACACATATGTTCACACAGAAAAGCATATCATAAGAAGAAAACCGTGGCTTACGGATGTGACAAACTGGGTGAGTTCCAGTCAACAATAAACGTAAAACGTACAAATAAGATAAACCGTCAATAACTTGTATGAGTTATACTATGCTCATTTTTTCTTCAAATCAGATTGTGCGAGAGGATGACATTTAAAATCGTCTATCTTTGTTAGGCTATTAAGATCAGCACTCTTTTATCGTTATCTTCAAGGCAATAACTAGAGAGTGAATGGAAAAGCTACTGTACTGAACTGTTTCATTAAACTTTTTTGGGAGAAGCTGTTTGGTTTATGGACACGACATGAGGGTAGACAAACAACGTTTAGTGGCACCAAAAACTTCTATTCCTGATGATCCTAGATGTTGCCTTAGAAAGATATTTTTCCCTAGATTGGTTAGAGCTATGCGAATTAATGTATCATTAACGTAGAGATGAAATGATCCCACATCTGATTGGTTAACATTCGTTGATTCACACGGTCTTCATTGACTATATATCAACTGAATGTGAAAACGTTACTGATAAGGTGTTTCCTTTCTATCTATCTCCGTATTTCTGTTTACACAACACGAAGGAACATACTGCACTATTTGCCTTTGCAAAACTGAATAACAATTCACCCAACTGCCCTGTCAGTATGTTTATTAACACATTTTGTTTCATCATACACTTAGTTCACTAGTAGACTTTTTCGGTAGATCAACACTTTTTAGTGAGTTGATCTGATGTGATTTGATTCGAATTCCTCTACCATCATACGGCTGACAGATTTTCCCATCTACTTTTACCAGCCCACAAAATTCTTGACTTCGATTATTCCACTTTTATGAGGATCATAAGTACGACCTTTGTGACACAGTTTGAGACAATCCAGTGACTGCAAAAATGGGAGTTGTTGACTTTTCAAGCTATTTTGTTCAAGTGCGAGTGAGATCAGGTATGGGCTACAGCTCAGTCGAAATAAAAAGTGTAGCTCTTCTACCTTGCTAAACTTGAATGTCGACAGAAACAAATTCAAACAACAAAAAGCGGTTCAAGGGTCACCAAAATGTGCATGTGTGTGCTTTCACCACAGCTCTAATCCAGGCTTTTGGACTAAGTGATGATTCTGCAAAGTCCGTAGTCACGGCAACCGGAACCACACAACTAACGTAGCTAAAAGAAACGAATGGAAGTTTGCCTCAGACTATGAATTCAACTAAAACAAATGCTACAAAGATTGGTATTGCTCAGGTCAACTATGATGTGCTCATATTTGCCAGTAGTGCACTTGCGGTCACCAGACAGCGGACAAACATACAAGCACAAGATTGAAAACGGGACGTTGGCCAAAATATAGGAGCTATGTGTAACGAAGGGAAGCATGAGACTGATGGGTAATACTAACAACAACGACTGTATTGATATATATGTAGCAAATAAAAGTATCATCTTATTAAGATTGTCTTAAGCTGCACATCATTCATTTACGCTCACCGACTTTGCACCGGATGAATACTTTTTGAGTGGCCTTGTGTGAGGTCAGCTAAATGGAAGTCAGTGCAGGTGCCACATTGCAAACTGGAGGGCAGACGTGCAACTCTGAGACCGGCTTTAATAAAACGAAAGTCGTGTCTTCGGACTTGTTTCAGAAAGATCTGCTGGAAAGTTAGTTAGACTGTGAAAGCTGAAATTAAATGTAAGAGGTATTCTGACTACAACGTGTTGTGCATTAATCTGATACCATATTAAGGAAGCTACTGCTGGATGCTTAAACCCGCTAAGCACTTAATGACGAAACGCACTACATTCATTCATGTGTGTTGGTGGTTTCCGCGTCATTTTATCTTTTCAAGTCAGACAAATAGGTGATTTATTCTTTTTGGATTCCTGTATTTATGTCTCTCTGTGCACACAAGCTCAGCGGGCGTGTCCACTTCTTCTATTCTGGTCCACCAACCGATTCACGATTTGATTGATACACACAAACGAAGGACCAATGAGGGCTTTCCACTAATTACTCAGGAATAGGCTGCACTATGAAACTCACTTCAAGGTAGACATCTTCCAGCTGGTTGACCACATCTCTAATCACGCCAAGCCAGTCGGTTGTGGACGGTTGCATTTTGTCCATACTGATCACGCACTGAGAGTTTTCGGTGAACTGATTGACAGGGTGGGAAGGTATGAGGAAAAGCCCAGATAACATAATTGTGTGCAATTCTTATGGAATGGGTTTCATATTTTATTCATAAGTTGGCTGTACCCCAGTGGGAAGAGGCAATCAAAAAAACCTTTAGAAAAATGAGCTTGAGCAATAGTGTGACCTGACTGGGCTTGACATCACATAAACGATCTCTGCTAACAGTCCAAGTAGATTAAAGCCCAAAAATTTACTACCTAGAGTCTTGTCGGCTAACAGAGACAAATGGCCAAGAAGGACAAGAGGTGTTTTGTAATTCCTTCCAAGACAACTGACCTCATTATATAATGTTATATATATATATATAATCAATGAGCTGAAACCAAGCCTACATATATATTTATGCATACAAAAAGCATAGAAAAATTAATGAGAAACAAAGACGGTCCAGGAAATGCAAACATGTAGACAGTTTTAAGTCAAGTACCACCTATTTATCTGTAACCGCCGGTGCAGAATGTGGTTTAAACATTCTAAAAATGTGTGGAAAAGGAAAGTACTGACTATGGTAAGTAATCAACAAACATAAACAGAAGGTTTTTTGTGAAAAACATTCGCTACACTACATGGGTTAAACAGGATGAATGAGGTAGATACCATTGTTCTTAGGCAGCTTAGTTGAAGGCGGAGCATATAAGCCCAATGTTTTTAACAAAATGACCGGCCAACATGATTGGGGAAGAGAATAACTAGTGAGGGAGGACGCATCAACGTTTTATGAAATATGAGAGTAGACGGAAAAGTTTTAAGTACTACACAAACGACCTGAGAGATCGGACTTTGCTAATGACACTTTATCCTCGCGTACGGCTCTCTTGCTTGTACACAAGTCACAGACACCCTAATGTTACATGGCCCCATACCTCACGTTTCCTTTGTTTCCCGTTATAACTTGTTTTTTTTCCACGGTTGTACGGTAGTTAAGCAGTGATAGGATCCACTGAAAGCGAATTCCATGATGAAGATTATGATTTTGGAAAACAACTGTCGTGTGAACTGAGAAACTTAGATTATAGATGGGTGTGATCTTAATTACATGATAGTGGAGCACCTTGGCAGGAGCTGAATTTCGTATGTATGAGGCAGCAGTAATAAAGACTACTGGATGCATACTGGAGTCTTGGAGACGGAAAGGTTACATCTTGGTATTCTGTGGAATTTAGCTTTATGTTTCTGGAAGGTGCTAAACTCAACAGCTGAGTAACAACATTTTGAGTTATAACGCTGTTTTCATTATACTGATTTGGAAACCAAAAAGACAGTATGTGAGTGAATTGTAAAGGTTTTTTGTTTGTTATTGACATTCGTAAGCCTTGTCACCATTTTGAGCCAGGAACTTTCAGACTAGAATAATTGAGTAAAAAGAGGAATCTATGCCCAGTGTAAATGGATGATAAGCAACCATCTTTGGGTGTCTAAAAGCAACGTGCGCGTATAGATTCCGGAAGCTACAAGTTAGTCGGCACACTATCGTCATCCGAAGGTCTACCGTTTACTGTTAGTCGGTTAAAAAATGTACAAGGTGAATTTCCGGAACTAATTCGACAGTGTTTCTTAGTTCCACCAACAGGAAGCAAAAACTGACACCAGTGCATAATGCACATTGTAATACATCAACAGAGATCCTGTAAAACCAAATATCTTCCACTGAACTGCAAGCAGACGCAGTCAAACTAGTATTAAGTTTTGACTTGAAACTTGGTTGTTCTGCTACACAAAAAGGGAACCAAAACGAAAGGCTATGTGAAGAGAAAGTAAGACGATGGTAGGTGTTTAAAAGTTCACGACTGATCACGTCTGACCTACCACAAACTTGTTCGTACCTGAATGAAAATGGGTGAGAGTAAATTGAATCGTCCCAATTGGAGCTATAATGCATAGCCGTAATCACGGATTCATAATTCAGGGTCAGGATGTTAGTTCCACGTACGGATGTCAGCTTGATTTATCAACATAAAAACACAAGCAACTAGGGGTGCACGACATTCTTTTCAAAACTGTACACGAGTCTAAGCATGTTTACAAAAGCATGCTATTCACTATATGAAAGCCCACATTTAAAGGTGGACAGTCGTCCATTGATTTTATTCCTTACCTTTTTGTAGATTATTAGCTACCCATAAGTAGAAGTCCGGATTTCATGTAATTTTCCCTACCATGCCTTTGGTTAATGATCAGGACAAGCCAGTGACCTTACAGATTCCTTTCTGTTCGACACAGTAATTGAAGAAAAAGATATGTAAACCTGAGGGGCCCAGCAGAAGGAGAAACTCAACAACTCTTGGCTTATTTAAAAGGTTAGGCAAACAATATAAATAACTGCAACAAAAACCATTGTTCACATATTTAAAAATTACATCAAAACTTCGAATGGAACAGTCAACGTTAGCTTGATCGGCCTTAGTTTCATGAAATTAAAACGCAACGCACATACACACAGACCGACACACGAGCGCAGCATCGCAAGCGTACGAACAAATTGATCAGACGTCGCTTTCTGTGATAAGCGAACCCACAGAACCAAAAGTGGCAGCGTGTGGAGAAAGAAATTTATCAACTAACAGAATGACCCGGGAAAGCTGAAGATGGTACAGAATAAAATCAATAACACCCGAAGGAACCTAAACAAGCTTTCCAATCACTTTCGCCTATTCACTGAAACTGTGCGCAGAAGGGATGACAAGATGTCAACGAGATGATTAACGACAAGTATTGTGAATTAATAGTCACCAGAGAGAGCAAAACCAGCAATACACAGACATACCCCCCAATGCTATGTGACAGCCGGTTTCTAATGAACAATCATAGGTTTCGCATTCAAGTCCCCAGAAATAGTTGCCGAAGGTTGCGCCTTGGTTACGGATAGACATTCCGAAGTTTTGATCGTGGCAGGTTTAAAATCGGTTACAACTGCTCATAGCACTCACGATCAGGTCAGTTTTTGACAGACCCCTTTTTATAAGAATCATCAGAGAGAGATCGTCAGCAGTGCATATCATTGCATCGATCAAAATTTGAGCTTCAATCCACGCTACCGCGAAGCAAACATGTTAGTTGCTATGTCAGGATTCTCATGTGCTGGGTATGATTAAATTATCATGTCCAAACATTCGACCTTAACCGTTCATATTCTAGTCGGAGGCTTAGAACAGAAGCGATAGAAGCGTTATCCGACGTGGTAGCTGCATGTCTGCATCCACAACATGATGCCTTTGTTGTTTTCCACTTCTGGCATCTTGTTCTTTTGGAATATTCTATGTCACCACCGCAGTGAGTGGCTTATGACCGTTCATTTGTCTGTGTATGGTTGTCCACTTGTGGACGAATAGCACCTATCCGCATTGTCAGTGGCTATTTGATCGTATGCGACCGGCGTATGGAAAATTTACATTCCCTGGGAAACTGTTGTCATTGAACAACAAGCTCGAATTTGTCTAGCGAACAGCTAGTTTTTCCTAAGTTGTAATGAATACGTTGTCAGTAGCAGGCGTAAAAACGTTGTAGCAGATTTTACGAATAGTCTCCTGATGCACGAGAAACAAAGGATGATTACAAAGTCTAACCTCTGCATCTCAATAGTTCTGTGTGACCGACCTGAGTATCCATGTCTTCCAGGTATCCGTAGGAAATTGCTTACTTTCAACTCCCCACCTCTCAAAATGATCTGGGAAACCCCAACTGATTGTTCTAATTAGATTAACAAAACCAACGAGCGCCTATGACTGCTGTTGTGGGCGGGTGTTCATCAAACGGGTAAAAATAGGACTCACGTTTTTAATACAATTCATTAGGCCAGCTTGAACGTCAGGGTTCAAGTTATCCATGATTTGACGGATGAAATAGTCCCGACGTTCACAACGAACAGCAGCGCATAACAACAGCAGCAAAATCTGGTCCATCTCGGAGTGAGCAAGAGCTGAGCAGACAGAGAGGGATGACCGATCATGTTTATGTGTGCGGGTGAAAAAATGAATACAAATGCGAAAAAGTAGAGAATATTAAAGTAGGACAAACATGAGGAACAGTAGTCTCCGAACGGGAAAAAACGTCAAAAATGTACGTCAGAAAATTCAAACAAAAACGGTCTAAATGAGCGCGTTGGCTGTGTTCCAGTAAATAATACGACTGAAAGGCGACCACACGCAAGCAAAACCCATTTTCAATATGTGATGTGCGCTTGATCTCGTTTGACACACAGAACGATTGTCTTGTACAAGAACACCGCGGGAGTCAATATTGGTTCTGAAACAGGGTCGCGATGCGATTCGACACCGGACGAAAGAAAATCACCGGCCCACACGTCGTGAAGCACTGGTGGGCTTTGTGTTACGACCGACAAAGCACTACGCTTCGAAATCATGAGTGAACGGTCTAACACTTACAGCTTTGTGTCGGTGGGGTAATTTTTACTAGCACCTAACAGAAACCAAACAGATTGCATAATCTAGCGCTGGGTCAAACAGGTACTCAGAAATTGCAGCTATTTAGTTATTTCTCCGCACACGACAAAAAGCGTCTAGGTGAAAAAGTAACCAATTACACACAATGGACCGAGGGTTCTCGCCTACAACATGGCTCGGCTAGAACTTAATTCGAAAAGTCTTAAACATAAGCCACTCATGCGCTATGTTAGTTTAGTACGCCGTCAAGGAAGTGCCACACGCCTTCTAGTATACGAGTCCAATTTCCTAGGACTGATATACTCACGTTTTAATGGAGAAGATCAAATCCAACGAGACCATACTGTTTGATCACCTGAATACAAATACGAAGAACTTCGAAGACACTTATAGAGTTGTAGCAAGAGGAGCTTACTGGAGTTCGTATTTATGCTGTACCTAACAAGAGGCGATCGCAAACAGAGTAAGTATGCTGGAGGACACTCACTCGTAGAACAAGCAAACGTATTTCTCCCCCAAACTGTTGTGTGCATAATCCACAGTCCGTTGCGAAGATATACTTCTCAGATAAAATGAGGTAAGGCGGCCATGTCTTAAGTAATAGCCTCTGATTACCCTACTGATATTTGTGTTGCCAGAACCGAAATACATCAGGGTAACTTTGAAATGATAAGTTTCATCGATCATCTAGGTTCGTTTCAGTAGATTAGGTCACCAAAGGGATAGCGTCCCCTAGGAATGAAAGTAGAACCAGCGATGTTCATAGAACTGTTAGCCGACGGCATAAAAGCAATGAGTCGTGACGCGTAAGGTAGCCGGTTCCATCCCTCATTTAGACTATCTGTACCAGATAGGTCCAAACATTGGCGAGAACGGTCGTGGAGTGCCCATCTGGGGATGATCATCAATGAACCAAACACGGGTCCAAACTGTTCTCAATTAAGGTTCAGATAGGCTTATCGGATGTTGAGTCGGCAAATCGCAAAGTTGGCCCTATCTTCCTTTCTCTCTGAAAATCTATGTATGGACAAAATAAAACCCTTGCTTCCAAAAGCTGTTCAACGACGGTGAATAGATGCACTTTGATAGCGTTTATGTTAGACTGACTACTGTGTGCAATGAACTCGTTGAAGTTGTTCAGTTCTTATTTACATGTGGTTTCTTCTATATCACCCTAAACAGTCCAGCCTGCAAAGCACCAACCAAGTGCTAGTGTCCGTTTATCTATCCGTTTATCAAGCATGCACATTCACATTTAAAACACTGAGTTCCCTTGATCCAGTTCACCAATAGGGATAGAAGACATACATCGCGAGATGTTAACATTTCGTTTACTCTCTTCAGTCACGAACGTAAAACATTAGAATATACAGGACATGCGGTTGGCAACAGAACGACTGAGACGAAATCCTACCTCATCCATCACAAAGCACATCATAGAAACAGGTCACGTTGTTGACCCCGCCAACTCGTTTCAAGTTCTGTTACGTAATAAGAACCCCAAGTTGTTTGCTTTCTCCGAGGCGATGTTGATCAATACTCACCGTCCGGCCTTGTGTGTGCATAAACTGTTGACTCACGCAGTTTGTCTGCCCTGGAACTGACGACAGTCTTTGTTTCATGTAAACCCAATGGTCGAACATTCACATTTACCGGAGACACGCGATGACACTTCCTCACAATTCCAATTTTCGTGACGATGATTTACCCAATATGTCCATCGGTAACCATGAGTGTGCAAAAAACGAAAATGAAGTTCATCTTAAGCATGATTTTCTACCGTTTTTATGTTCCCTTTATTAAATTAAAGGGTTATGTGAACATGTTGGGCACGGCGCCTAAATTGTTTAACTCCATTTGTACTAGATTTGGTGCAAATATCTTACGACGATTGTGAACACTTATTAGCAAGACAGTTACTTCTCCTTTTGAGCAGTATTCACAAGCGAATGTGATCGAGAGTTGATAAACCAGCATTCGATCTTCCCTACCGTGAGCTCGATGACACGATAGGCCGCATGGTTGCTGCGCACTTTGTTAGTGTGAGCATATGGTCTACTGATGACACCTGATGGGAACGAACATCGAACTTAGGGCTTCTTAACAAGCGCTGACTGAAAGTTTTGTATGCATGAAAAATGTGATCAAATTTGGATAGTATTCAACTTATATCAACCAAACCCTTAGTTATTTATCAGTGACAATAGTGACAACAAAACCCGAAAACAGTTCAAGTCCAGTCACACATTGTTCAACGGAAACAAACAAAATTAAAGGAAACGGCTCTATGAAGGAGGGGAAAAGTAACAGGAAAGTGTCTCTAATCGAAATGCCTCACAACAAGATAACTTGCATTACAAACAGGAGGCAATGCTTTCACAGGTTAATGCAAACGCTTGATAACACAAACCAAAATAAACCTTCTAAGGCGTGTTTCTAAGTTCGTTAGTCAAGGCACCCGTGTGGTGGCCTCGGAATCCCATAAGTGCTACTTTGTAATCAAGGGCATAAACTAAACGAGCATAACTAGGAGAAGTTGAGGGAAGCACGTCCTAGTTGACAAGCGATATTAGCCAGAAGACAAGTTGACAGTGTCATATCGATTCGTTTTAACAGCATTCAAATGGCGGAGCCAAATTCGGAGTTTGATGTAAAAGTAACCCATTTCTGAGACAGCACAACAGATGCTTTGTGTGGAATGAGTTTACCCATCGAGCGATGCTTGTCAATCAGCCGCTTATTAAGGGGATGAAGGAGTCGGATAGGTTGCCCTGAGCTAAACTGAAGCTTCGTTGATCTATCCATCGCAGATGTGTACTTCACCAGACGATTATTTGACAGACACTACCTTTACACTACCAAATACTGCACGTTGACTTTCAAGAATAAGAACCCATTTTCAGTTCGTCTGCAGTCCCACTCGCCTCTAAGAGGGAGAAATCAAGTGCGTCAGCGTTTTATGTCCCATCAGTGCAACTAGTCTGGAAGGCATAGCACATGGTACAGGCATTCAGACTGAAACCTTAAACCTTGAAAACTGTACATCCAACTCAAACCACTTTGTTCACCGATGTGACCTCGACGAAGTTGATGCAGCAAGATAAACAAGCCGGAATCGTTTGCCACGATTCCACAAACATTTTGGCACATTAAAATGTTTTTTCGGGCTTTCATATTGTAGGACGTACAGTGTCATGCAACATGTAAGTGTGATCGTTGTCAGGCTACCCAAACACAAACAACAAGTAAAATAACGCGAATCTGCGCCACTGTTTTAGCGGTATGT
Organism: Paragonimus westermani; assembly: GCA_008508345.1. Lineage (NCBI taxonomy): Eukaryota > Metazoa > Platyhelminthes > Trematoda > Plagiorchiida > Troglotrematidae > Paragonimus > Paragonimus westermani. The sequence continues at coordinate 55,926 of QNGE01000714.1, read as the reverse complement.
GGTAGGCCTCCGTTAAAGCTGGGCTACCTTGTGTTGTTGGTAGCCCAGACCATTTCATTACAAACTACCCGATTCTAACATGTGCTTGACTGGCTACGATAATATGGGCTCATTTTCAACCCAATAAGATAGTACGGTTTTTGAATGCAGCCTTTGGTGTTATATGGACATCCCAAGCCCGTACACGCTGTTGTCTTTCACTGAACTCAATGCTGAATCAACTGTAATAAACAAATCAGGTTGCCATGGACGACAACATAACTTCTAAACACACTTAACTTCAACTTTCCGCAAATTCTGACAATAGGGGTTAGCCACATCCACAACCCAGTTTCCTAAACAATAATTGAGGCAAGCTTCAAGTTTGCATTCACCCAAAGTCATACCCGTTAAATGGATTGAAACCATGTTAATCGTACGGTCCAGACATTGCTATCTCCAGGGTGTCAAATAGGGTTTACTGGTATTCTGGAAACCTCAATTCTAAAGTAGCATGAACTATCCTGCAGCCAACTATCCTGAAGCCAACATCTGTAGCTCGGGTTATTATAGTTAATGACTGTAAGAGACGCTGGCATATTCTCATGGATTGAAGATTAGTAAACACTTGACGCAACTTTTCAAACAAGCCAGTTGACCTATTAGTGGTTTGTTCACTACTGACAGCCGTTACAGTCACCCTTTCTCGGTGCTTCACTCAGACACGTCCCGAGTGATCGATTGGTCTGTGAGATTTCTTATAGGTAGTCACCTATAAACTGACCTCTCTAATAACACCATATTTGTGTGACGAATATGCTATGCTTTTTGTTCTGCATCAAAGATCGACGGTCACTTGTTGATGGTCGGATCAAACAATGAATGGTGACCTGAACAGCGTAACAGAAGTGTGGTGTGACCCGCGGAAAATGGTGCGTGCTAAGATCGGATAGGGTTCATTGTTGAATGTGATTTTGTTCGTAATGTGGTGTTTGTTCGATCAGGTCACTGACGTGCGCTGCGTGAAATAGACAACTGACGGTGGTTGTCCGTTAATGGAAATGTACACTCTAGGTGGGGCAATGACCACCAACAGCAATCAGGAGATAGGATTGACTAGATCAACTTACTCCGTCATGTAAAATCAGGTTCTTGTAGTAATCCAATGGATGCAAATCGGTTAACTATGGTTCGGATAAAATCGCGGTTCCCACTTCCAAACTCGCACATAAGCTAGCTGATGAATCGACAAAACCGACAGGCCTATTGGTTTGACTAGCTTGGATTTGATGAAGTTAATCGCACGGTTCATGCATGCTACGACATATTAACAAATCAAGAAATCAGTAGCGGGGGTACGGGGATTAACACCATTCTTAAAATGAACATCACCCACACTTGATTGCAGCTTTCGAGTTTAGATAGGCCTATCGGCTAGTCCTGTGCGATCAAGTGTGGGTGGTGTACACTTTTGAAATAACCTGAATCCCCGAACCTCAACTACTGATCCAAACCATGCTCAGTTGGTTCAATGAAGACAGTAACTCTAACCTAACTGAGAAGTACTGATCATGGGTTTATCATCCTTTTCGAAATGTACGAGCAAGCTGAACATAATTCATGCAAGGTTATGGTTAAGTGTTTGGATATGATCATTCGGTCATGCCTATTGTGAGGTTAATGGTGTTATAGTTAATACGCTGGTCTCAAATGCACGAGGGTCAGAGTGCAATATCTGAACAAGGACATGCAGTACTGATGAGCTCCAATAAGAGCGAAACGCGAGTCTAGTGCTTCTTTTCGAAGTGGGCTAGTCGAAAGTCTTACCCGAATGAGTAGGCAGCGATCAAGTGTGGGTGGTGTTCAATTTTGAAATAACTCAAGAAGTAGGTAACAAAATGTTTTAGCTACAGAATGCACTTGATAACTGTGATGCACCGGCGCCTTAGGTGTAAAAGTATGTCAGACCACTGATAACGAGCACCATCATAGTTGAATCATATGTAGACAGCTAACAAGCTTAGTGTTGATGGCTAAGAGAACCTCATCAGCACCATCATGCGCTACTGGTGACCTCAAATGAGGCACAAAACTCACGAGAAACTTAAATAAAAAGCCAATATGCAAGCCTTAGAAGCTAACAGGGCGAGCTTGTAAACGCTTCGGGAAATGGATATAAGTGATACGGATAGACAAGATCCCAACTGTAAACAAGCTGAATGAGGCACAAACCTGCAATATAGCACTGATGTAAGTTGGGCGGCAAAGTGCGCCCGTTGAAAAATAACTGACAAACCGTTATGGTACTTATTTTCAAGTTGACCATCACTCACATTTGATCGCAGCGTTCGCATTCAGATACTTTTCAGCCAGGCTCTTTCGAAAAGAATCACTAGACTCGAGTTTCGTTCACATTAGATCTCATCAGTAGTGCATATCCTTGCCACGGCCGGGATTTGAACTCCGGCCATTTAATCATGAGGCAACCGTGGTGACCACTGCGACATTCACCTCACATTAGGCACATTAGGCTGTTCATTTATCGCGTTTGCTTCTGCTACTCCTCGTTTAATATTAGGCCAGTGCCCTTCAACCCTCACACCGCTGTTCCATAGAGAATTGGTTCATAATCCATCATGCGAGTGCACCTGCAAAACAAGGTCAGTCAAATGCAGTCAAGGCTACGACCAGTGTAGTGACTCATTGTTTTAGTGCTGGTCTACGGTCACACACCACGTCAGGTGATAAACGGGAATGACACTACACTATCCTGTAAAAGTGCCACCCTTATTGGAACATGACAGGAAGTGAATGGTGGCGCACCTCACGTCTCTTCATGCAGACAGCCATCTCGACTAAAATGCTGTTCTCAAAGAAAGGCTGTCCAACCTTAATCGATGGCTGCCTCGTTGCCTCAGCCGTATGGCCAATCGGCTCAGAACCGGAAAAATCCACCACGTTAAACATACGCGGTGTCCCGGGTTCAGTCATGCGTTGTCGTGCCCACGAGGACTGGAATGAGTCATCGCTTCAGAAGTAAGCTGAAAACGTGCGGCGCATCGATTGGAAAATTGAGGAAGTGGACAGTTTGCGCCGTTCAGGAGAACAATAGATTGCCAGATTTCCGTTGTTTCCACTAGGTGTAATGAAATAATCTACATTGCCTTACCACCATACAACAGGTTTTGAACGTGGCAGGGGAAGATAGTGAAGAAGAGTTACCACAGAATAAAATGCTCAGTAAGATAATAGCGTAGAGTAAACAGAAGGCCAAAAAACGATCCTCCAGAAATCAATACGTTGTGACTGCGACGATATGGGCTGATGAGGCAGGCTATGGAACGTATGCCAATTTATTCTGCCGGTATTTTTGGAAATATGGCTAAGCTACGTTGGTAAGATTATAGTCAGTAGGGGATACGAGGCTGTTTTGTGCATGCCGTCCAGCTTCTAACCTGCAATCACATTATTATCTTTGTTGAAACCAGCGGGAACTTGATCATTCTTAGTTTTCTCCAGTATTCAGCGTATATGCCCATAACTCGCTGTCTCCAAGCAATGCAGTGGATACCTTCAGTCGGTGGTGACCATGACTACACATCTTTGGGAAATCGCGCATCGTTCGTGTAACGTGTTTTTAAAACCCTGAGTAGCTGGGAAATGCGGTTCACTATTATCACACGATGAGCGTAGGGCAGTACATTGTTGTGGACATAACATTTTATCAAAATTCCTATATGAGCGGAGAGATATTAGCAACATCAGTAACGGTTGCCTGTTGTACGACAAGGAGGAGACGCTTATTAGCGGATAATGCACACCAGTGGCGAAAAGTGGCTTACCCTAAACTTGAATATAGGCGGCAACTATATGGAACATACTGTGTTGCCCAAAGACGAGTTGTTGGAAAGTTCGGTGTATGACAGTAGGAAGTGTTCTAGCAAGCCGGCAGTAGAATCAGTTGTTTCGTCCACTAGCTCAATTCCCTTTTTACGTTTTATATAATCATTATGAAGGTAAAGTGTTAGGTATTATTTCAAGGCGGATGAAGAAATCTGTAAAATTTCTAGTTTTATACTCCAATTTACCCTCTCGAACTAAACAGATAACGTGCCACTCCCATATTCCACGCGAAGTGTTGTGTCAAAAGCCGACGACTACGGAAGCAATCACTCATTCAGCTCACTGCAGATATGACTGCAAGTGGTCAAGTCTGAGAGACCATACAGCCGTTCAAACCCACCGGCTTACTGAAGCTCGACGAGACCCGAGCTAACTGCTGAATGGCGAAGCCCACACTTTAGAAGATGGAGCATTGTGATCAAAATGGCTCTTTGTAGGAAAAATAGGGAGCCACACTATAGGTGGCTGCCACTCATGTTCCACTTGGTGGAATTTTTAAGGCGCAATACCAAGCATTATGTGCGTAACATCATTAACAGGACGCACGTGGGGTGTATGGGAGATGTTAGGTGAAAGCTCCTATTCCCGGTCGCGAATGCTAGGTGGCAGAAATCCGGGTTCGTGTGTGTGTGTGTGCATGTGTGTCCCAAACAATCCTATAAGCAGACTGGCCATTTGACGTGATTTAAAAGGAACCAAACTGGAAGCCAAGATGAGCAATGGGAAAAACATCGTATTGGTGGGTCACAGCAGACCTTCATTTACGAGACCGATCTGCTGGACAGATGTGCGTTAACAGATTACGAATGACTGGAAACTAGCATGGAACCTAACGGATTCGTTCGTGTGGGTTCGCACGGAACCAATTGTGTTAAAATGGGCATTTTTCAGTGTGCTACAACTTCTATTCCTCTTACCAAATATAGGACTGATGATACACGGACAATGAGTCTGAAGCGGATAGGTTTTTATTCAAACAGACAAGATGCAGATCTCAGTGTTTAGCAAGGGCCTTTTGCCACAAAGGAATATAGCGTGAAGGTTAGCTTCATTCTACCAATAGCACCATGAGCAGTAAAGATGTTTCAATCAATGTTTCAAAGAAGAGTAAGATGGCGTGGGTAGTATGTGTTTACTGGACAACGTTTATGGGAAGCATGCGACCAGTTACGTGGTTGTTGCCACTCGTCCGGTCCACACACCCGGTAAGCTTTGAACACAGTTCAGCATTTGACGTTCCTACGGTAGGATGTGTGATCCAAGTTCACCCTGTACACATACATACCTGATGACTGACCATGACCATGAAACCAAGCGTGTGCTTCTGACAAATTCCGAAAATTAAACCATACCACTTATGCCACCTTGCCCTACAAAATTATAAGGCCATCAAGGAGCTCGAAACAGCCTGAGTTACCAATTCCAATAAGCGCTACCTGCATCCGCATGGATCCACGGCCTCCATGGAATCTAAAAGAAACAGCACAACCAAATCGCAAACGGGCTATCTACAGCTGAGACAATGAGAGAAATTGACTGAGTTGGTGGGCCTAACTAAAAAGTGAAGACGGTAAACTGGTAAACTGCCACCTCAGACACTTCTAACTGAAGTCACAACGGACTAGCCCAGTATCGCCATCAATGGGCTAGCTGTCTTTTTGATCTACTTGTGGGCAACATCGAGGACGTTTTTGACAGAGAAACTCAAGTCCGATGTTACGTGTACTAGCACATTTTAAAAGGCTAATCTGTTTAACGCCAGAGAGCTTACAATCTGTGGCTTCCGAATCAAGAGGTTATCTCACTAATGAAAAAATGGCTGTTCTCAATCTTAAATTTTTAGCTTGTGCCCCAGGAGCGCAACTCATTCACTCGCTCAACATTCGCGTTCTGTCTATAACAAGAGAAAGGACTGATCTATTAAGTAGGTTTTAATATACTCGCATAAAAACCGATAAATCTTTTTTCGAGAGAGAATGCTATCGGAAAAACGATTTAGTAACTTCCCTTCTGGCTAGATCCTTTCAACGTTTGCAGATTCTTCAGTGTGGTTTCGTAGTGATCAACAAAGGAACACTATTTTTTAACCTCAGTGACTCCAAGGCTTACACGTGTCCACATTTAATCAAAAACCATACAGACTTCCTCATGGTCAGTGTCAGATCATCGCATCTAATCTCTGTCTTCAATTGCAGTGCTTAGTACGCGAGATGCGAATGTCTTCAGGGCCCAAAACAACAGAAGATAGTACCGGTAGCAGTTAACTCCGACTATCTGGTAGCACAGTCACAATGTTTGGGTGAACGCGCTTCCGATTGTGCTAAGATTATCCAACTGGTACAACGTCTACTGTGGATGACTGCGAACTTAGTGAAACTGCCAGTCAAATTGAGCGGTGTTTACGCTGTGCGACGAAAATCATCTGTTTCGGACTCGTGCAATCCATGATTTTGTCGCCATTTTAGATTGGCCACAGACTGGTCAAATGTGGCATGTTAGTTCATCACTCGCTGTATCGCAAGCTTGCGCACTGAACCTGGGAGAGAGAGGGGGGTGATGATCACACAAGCACAACCACGAGGCACACGCGCGACCATATGCGAACCGAACGGCTGTTCCCAACTATCGGCATGGTGCCACTGGAGACTGAGTCACCGGCTGGGCCTACATTTCGGACCAACAAAATTTTGCACACTCATAGATAGCTATGTTCCTTTGCCAGGTGAACAAGTGTGTCACAAATGGTTTGTCTGTTCGAAGCAGCATAATGCAAAGCCTATTGTTCAAGCGTATACACAGTCGTGTTTCGAAAATGAATGATTGAGCCCGGTTCGGTACCGGCACGCCATAAACGGAAGTGAAGCCTCAATGTCAATAGAGACTAATCAAGAAACTGTGTACGGGGATAGAAACGCGTGTAATGATCGTGATAAGATAACAGTGTGATGTGAATAAGGCATCTAGCCAGCCGAAACAGATTGTCACCGATCGTCCTTACATTAAACTCGTGCAAGACTTTGATAAGTAATATGTAAATCATACGCGTGCACGCGATATGCTGATATCACCGTGTTAAGTGACTGTGTCTAGTCTGGATAACAACAGTCAGCCGACTAGGGCAGTTGTCAAAAAGGCGGACAGACAATGCAACCGACTTGATCACCTTAGTTAAAGGGACGAACAAATACATAGAAAGCAATTACCCAACGGTGTGTAAGGAATATGAGTAAAGCCGTAAATATCTCTTACCCAGGTTTAGTTTGATGAACTCTCATACAAGTTTGATCACTTTTCGTGCTGACGTCAAAGTATATATCACATCTCCTGCAGTTTCGTATTTACCGATCTCTGTTGATCACACCACGTTAGCGATGCCTTCCAACGAATCGAGGTTGAGCTGTTTTAACCCTGTCAAAAATATTCACTGACTCCCTTTCATCTTAAAAAAATATTAGGTTTGTTTCATTCGCTCGAACGTTTCACAATGTTACTTTACACGATGCTGTTTGTTTACAGCCACTTCAGTGTTAATGATAAATCTGCCAACAGGCTTTCCTGTGGCGCATCTGATAACATGTTATCCGAGCATGTATCTCATAATGACATCAGACCGTGTTTTAATCCTACGGTTGTACGAACTTCAGCTCATAGAACTTCGACCCTTCCCTATCTCGCATGTTATCCTGGTAATAACTACAAGACTCACAAATCTAAAGTAACTGAACTATTAGCTGGCGCCACAAACCTCTTTTTTCATTTTCATCGTAAACTTATAATTTGTCATCTATATTTTTTTTCAATAGTCTACATACCTGTCATGTCCACTGGCGGAATATCCACGCATTCATGGATCAGATGGCAACTAAGAAGCAGACAATGTGTTTTTTCTAATATTTATGCAGAAGTAACTGACAGATTAACACTGAGAGGCGTGACCAGGTACGATTGCCAAGATGAGTAAACAAAGATTGATCGTATGTGGATAAACACTACTACAGAAACATGAGAACACTCACCACAATCAGGCGATTTGCTGATCAGCACCAAATTCGGTGGGCGGAAGGTGATCACTTCTTGTAAAACTTCCTAGAAGAAAGAACCAAAGAAATTCGGTTAGTGGAACATTAGAGAGAGATGAAAAACGTTCCAGGGTTTTATGGCAGGAAGTACTTGTACGAACAGGATGCAAATCTTCGTCTGCCAGAGTGAGACTGACTCTAGCACCAAGTTACTGAATGTAAGTGTAAATCTCGTAGGTCTCTAAGTTACTTCGGTCAACCTAGCTACGAAGTGTTCACCAGTACAACACTCTGACATATCGTGTGACAGTATGCAGTGTGTTCAAATCTCTATGGTATTCACAAAATTTCATTCCCTAAAGTCCATCTAACCGTAGCTGGTCCCTACACCACCTGCTATATTTTCGAGGTAAACGCGTTTGAACCATGTTGATTACAGCGCTAGAAATCGCATTATACATGTGCGATGAATATACAAATACTGCCATGCATTAGCGAGGTGTATTTGACCAGATGCTATTGACAATGGGGTGGAAAAATAAGAGTGACTTAATAAGGGTTACCCGTTCTGCAATCTAAAAATTAGATATATTTTACCATTTACATGGAAACCAACTGACAGAGGATGGCTTCTCGCTGTCTCTCGAAAGGAATTGACCGAACAAATGCGGTGACAGTGAAAACGTGTTAGGATTGCGGCGGGCAACTGATGTTTGCACAGATCCGAATTAAATCTTTTCAATAGAGCAACAGGATTTTTGAACGCAAAAATATAGACTGTGAACTGGAACTGAATCAATCGGTTGACCATGCGATACGTAATATCTGTTGATCTGTATTAACTCGGCACACAATAAATGGTGTTGAGCAGTGTTACTAATAATGACCGTAAGTGTCATTACCTACAAGCGTTAATTTAGATGGGCATGGTGCATCAATGTTCACAAGTTTGTTCTGGCTACAACCACTGAGTGTCTAAATCACTGTTATGTTTATTCTCGATCAAATACTATCTAATCGAATAATTGAAAAAAACTTTCAGACATCATGCTATTAGTTTTTTCTGCGAAAAAAACTGTCACCTTAATTCAAAAAATTTATAACGTTAAAGGAAATTATTGATCGCGAGTAAAGGAGAACAAGATGATTGGACAAAAACACAGTCAGGACTTCGTTGTGGTTGTGATCCGAAATAAAGAAGGCTTTAGATCCCTCTCCTCCAACCCAATCCATTTAATACTGCCTTTCCAAAATCTTCTTTGCTTGTGAGAATAACCACAACAAGGTCGTGACAGTGTTTTATCCGATCGCTTTGCCACCGTTTTCTCGGGATCACTAACTCTCCTTGGTTTTACGTAATTTGATACGTAAGTGTATTAGCGTAAGATGGGAAGTTAATAAAGACAGTTCTGTTTACTGAAATTTTTTCGTTTTCCAGATTCCCTGATCACCATCTTTTTTGTTTCGAGCCATCGAGCAGAGGTGGCAACCGGACACAGATCAGTGCCAAAAACTTCTGCGTTACGAATCGAAGAGTTTATCAACCCAGAAAAATGAATCCATTGGGTAATGCTTGTGACAAGATATCCGTCAAAATGACCTCCCGTGGTCGATACAGCAACGGTCAAACTGAAGTAGACTGTGCTCACACATCAGTGGAATTTGGGCACGCAACAACGCGTAATCTAAGCGACTCCATTTTAGACGGTGAGCATAAGGTGAATAGTGGCTGCATTCTTAACACAATAATAACTGGCTTAAGCCATTTCTAGTCGATTTTTACCTCATAAGTCTAAACATAGATTAAACCTGCCGTAGAGTGCGAGTTTTGACGATAAACTAACAGAGGCAACAAGGCGACCTAAGGGACAAATGATGATTGTGTTCACTGTGTTTCAATTCAGTGGCACGCAAATTTCATTAGGTCAGGTGAACCAAACAGATCTGTGTGGTTAATCAGAGGCCGTGATGAGCGTTATCATTAGAATGTCAGTTGACTGGTTAAGTTTCCTTCATTCAGCTGTTGATGATGTATCAGAACCAAACACCCTTCAGTTTGTGAACCGAAGCAGTCATCCGATCAGCCATCAGCATCGTGTGTGTGTGTGTGTGTGTG